>JBANCX010000071.1:2182-38953 GCA_037040065.1 Dettopsomyia nigrovittata
CTCGACAATTATGCGGGCGTCTACAATTCGCCGCGTACGCGTAGCCCAGCAGGCAGCACAGGTGGTGGGCTCTTTGCGCGTTCGCCGCGAGAGGATCGAGAGCGTGCGCTTAATGCGCATTCACGCAGCGCGGATGAGCCAAGCATGGGTGCGGCGGCAGGTGGTACAGCGGCAGGTGGTGGTGGTGGTGCTGCTGCTGGTGGCGGGGCGCACTCCAAAGGTGACAGGTGCCTCCAAAAACTATTTTCTCACAAAGCTAATTAAATTGTTTACAGTTGTTTATTATGTCGCTGCCGCTGCTGTTGCAAGCTGTGCTGCAAGCTGCCAAAAAAAAAAGAAAACTCGCAGAAAATGTTGCGTTACGCAACATATTTGTATGATTGATTGATTGATTGATTGATTGATTGAATGAATGATTGACGAACAGCAAAAGTTTTCGTTTTAATGGCAGTTTTTTTTGGAAAATCAGTTTTATGGCGCTTGTTATGACCTTGCAGAGCTTTTTCAGCAACTTTGTTGAGCGAAAACGCAGCAGAAGAAGAAGAAGAGCATGAGAAGTTTCCTTTTCCTTTTTTTATGGACAAGTTTATAGCTGAAAATGTTAAAGTTTAGATATCAATTGCGCATTTTAAAGTCTTTTCATTTTTATATACAAATTGAAAGTTTGAAAAGTTTGCTTTTAAACTGATTAAAACAATCTAAAATATTCATAAGCCAAGAAAAGAGAAAGTTTTTTTTTCGCTTTTAATATACTTTTTTCTTATTTAAATTAAAGTAATTTCCAGTTGAAATCAACTCTGCAAGGATCTATATAGTATGCCAAGCGTGTGCATGTCATCAGAAAAGTTATAATTCATGTTCTGTCTTGCCTAGTTATAGTTACTCATAACTAAACCTCGAGTAGTATTAGTCTTCATATGATTTGAAATGTTTTTAAACTGCTTGACTTTAATGCGTATGCGAATACAGAGGCTGACTGCTTGACTGCTCGACTGCTTGACTGCCTGGCGCGTCTTATACCAAAATTCTTATCACACATGCAATGTATGTAGAGGTACCTTGTTGAGTTGGCTGCATGCAAAGTGGATTATGTGCACGCCTGCACATATGTGCTTTGGCCCACTTGGATTTAACCTTGCATTGCGTGCCTTGAGGCAACACTGAACTGAACTGAACTGAACTGAAGGATACAGGAGTAGAAGCTTGCGCGCATTTCCACAATATGCATTGGGCACGCACATAATTCCTTGGCAATGGCTCGTAAACCCATTGAAAGGGAGCTAAGCTAAGGAGCAGACTGCACACACACACTCTGATGATGGACGCCTTCGCAATGAATGCTAAGCTTAGCAGGGCGTGAAGTGTAATCAACACACAGAGCGCGCGGCTGGAGTAGTGCTCTAGCAGCACGTAATGCTGCTGGCCATGTCACTTTAAAATAAACAACAACAACAACAACTTGGAATTCATTTAAAAGTTCACAGCAGCAGCACAAATTTTTGATGATGACCAGCACAAGCTACAACTAAAAACTAAATCAACAGCGTGTGCTACGTGATCGTTGAGTGAAAGTTAAAGGATGTCTCTGTGAATCTCAGGCACGCCTTGTTTAGTCCATTTGAAATTGCATTAAAGATAAGCAGAACAAGGCCAACAAGGACAACAGACAGTGTGTTGCAGTTGTTTGTCCAACGTGTGCGTCATTTAATGTCGCTAAATAATATCTATAGCATACTTATGCGGGCGACAAAGCACCACTCATACGCCACGTGCGCGCCACAACAGATATTATCAGACACAAATGTCTCTGTTATTGAGACAGTTGAATAGACACTTGGACAAATGAGCAGTAGCACAGTGTAACAATCAAATAAATGCGCCCTTTAAATACCAGTTAAAGTGTCCTAGACACTTCTTAAAGATATAACGCTTCATTTATCGATTGAATTTAAAATGAAACTCAATTGGATTGCTAGTAGTAGCAGCAGCTACAACAACGAGTACACAACGTCTTGGGACGTCTTTGTTGACTTTTGTAATGGGCGCCCAAGTACTGAGAAAAATCTTACTGCAAAATACAAAGAATGGCAAACACAGCCAAACCGTCGCTCATTATTTATGCATAAATATGAGAGGCAGCGATTTGTTTGATTGTACGCCGTACGCCGTAATGCCATACGCCGTATGCCGCACAGAGTGTTTTAGGGTGTAGCGTGGACAGCTTGTCTGGCATGTCAGAGCCAATACATTTCGTGTATTTATCATAAACATCGAGGAGAATTCCCAACATACCTGTCCATTATTGTACCGAACTCCGACCATTAACTGTTCTAATTTGAGTTACTTACTTACTTACTTATTTACCTTACTTATTATATTTTCAGCGTTTTCGATACAATTTTGATTTAATTTGATTTTCTTTTCTTTTTTGGGTGGAAAATTGATTAAATTGAAATATCAGAATTCAATTTGTTTGCATTTGTTTTTGGTTTGATTTTGTTTGCGTTTATTTTTTACTTTTTTACTTTTTACGTTCATAGCTTCAGTTGAATTAATTGTTGAGTTTTTTACCGAATTTGTATTTAATATATATACTAATTATAGTTGTTTCTTTCAATACAATTACTTAGATTCTTCAACAAAATCTTCAAGTGGTCCAAAAAATCGTAATTTCTTTGGGTGGAGGGGACCACGCAGTGGTTCCCTTGGCCCACAGGGCAGCATGGCGTCCTCCTATAATGGAGTACTAAAGGATTACAGTCACAGCAGCTTAAATGAGGCTTTCAAATCACAAAATAATGTTAACTTTAAGTTAATTAAAACAGGTAAGCAATATATCTTCATCTATCATCTGTGTGTAATCTTGAAAACTCAAAGAAAAGTTTTTTATTTGTTCATAATACTGCGGGTTTGTGCCTTGAAAACAACAAAAATTTATTTTGTTTGTGTTTTATGAGATAACTTTCTTCGAAAGACTGTATCTACATATATGTATGTATGCTTAGATGGCTTTGCTTTATGGCTTATTGATTACAATCGCATTGCGTCTTTGTGATTGAGCCATAAATTTCAATTCAATTGATGTGCGCACGTCTAGTACTCATACGACCAGTATACCCGTCAATCCATGTATAAATAAAACTGACTTTTTAGCTTTTAACTAGTTTGTTTGTAGTTTGCTTGCCTTAAACTTTGACCATATTTTGTTCACAGCTCTGATTGAGTGAAACACAAACAAACAAACTATTTATGGCTCAGAAACATAAGTTTTTGACTTTGTCTCGTGTCTCTTGATGCCACCATCTTACATGACCAGCCTCTGTCAAAGTGCTGCTGCTGCACAGAAAATTGCATTTTTTTGATTCCATTTTTTGTTTGTTGGCACAAGTTTTCAGTCGAAAGGAAAGTTTTTAATAACATTTTGGCCAAGGCAACAAACTGTATTGAGTATCAATAGCTTTGGAAATTGCACTGCAATTTGGTGCTCGGAGTGCTTCCTAAACAATTCCCAGTTCGTTTATTTAAATTAGTGTTTGGGGTCAAAAGTTTTCAAATATTTGTGGGATTTGATGCTGTTGCAATTTACAGTGTTGCGACATCAACTGTTTTGTCAGTTTGTTATAGTATCTTAGCCATATTTCCAACTTTCGTAATTTCTTTTTTTCCTTGTAAACATGAATAACTTGAAAAAGAAACCAAAAAAGAGCTTATTCCTTACAAAAATATGTTTTTTTGTATGAATTTAGCGTGTTTTTAACTAAATTTTGACAGAAATACAAAAATAAGAATCAGAAAAGGAGAAATTTTGATGAATTTACAACACTTTTCCAACTTATATACCTTTCTTCAAGCTTTCTAAACAATTTCGAAAAACCCTTTTCCTTGTTAACTTTAAAAATCTGAATGAAAAATGAAAAAAGGCTGAAAACATTGCACAAATATGTATTTTATATTATTTTTGCGTGTTTTTTTCAACTAAATTATGCTCAAAAATACTAAAAAAAGAGCGAAATTTCAAAGCTTTTATATTAAATTAATATAAAATTAGATTAAATGTGACAACACTGGCAATAGTATGCATAAAATTCTTATATGAAGTAAACTTAAAGACAACTTGTTGCTGCAATTGACATTCCTGAGGCCTTCTATAGCCGCAGCAGCAGCAGCAGCAGCAGCAATGTCAATAAAAATGTTTTTATGATCTGACGTTGGATCATAAAAGTGCCAGGTGACTGACTAACTGACAAACGGACGGATGGACTGACTGACTGAACGGGATGTGTTAAAAGTTAAGTTAAAAGCCAACGCAGATTCATATATATTTAAATAGTCGTAAATGTGATGGATTACAGCGTTGACAGACAGTTTTCTTTCTAAGTATATATGACGACGCTTTTCATACTTTTACGAGCTCTGTCCGTGCTGCTGTTGCTGCTGTTGCTCTTTTCATATTAAGTATACGCACAGTGTTCGCAGGCAAACTGTAAATGAAATACCTCTAAGAGGTTTAAGCCCTGACAACTTCTTAGCTTATTGTATATATAAAGCTGCCTGGGCCAACGTTGCTTGCCAGCTAAGTGAAAGTAGGAAAACCTTGATAATAGAACTCTTTCACTCAGCTGGATATAAAATAATTCTCGTATTGCCCAACACTAATGCACTTTGCACCGAGGAAAAACAATTCATTTAAAATGCACTTTTGCTTAATGGGCCAAAACTTTTAAGCTTTTGGCCCAAAGCGCATGGCTTTCAATGATTGTACTACATACAATATATAGAAAAGATTTATTTAAAACCTGTTTTTCAGCTTAAATATAATTTTGTAAAGGTTTTGAGTCAAACTTTTATCTAAAATGTATTCATTTAGTGGGCTAAAGGTCAATTGTTTAGCTTAATAACAGATAAATAACTTTGAACTCAAAGAATACTGAGCAGGAAGCTCCGACACTTACCTTTGCTAGCGACTGAAGTCGCCATCTTACCATGCCATCATAACAACACTAGAACCTCTTAAGAATTCTTTGTGCTTTGACGTGACAAAAGAGCGTTAAATGCAACAATTTTTACATTTCATTTAATTTATTTACTTTGAAGGTTCTTTGGCCGCCAATTTACACTAAAAACCCAAAATATAATATTTAATTATTAATTAATTAATTAAAAAGTATCAAATATTGATTTATTATAAATATATTTGCGTTGTTTTTGTTTAAAAATTATCTATTTAATTGCAGTATCCGATTTCAATGAAACACTTTCCCAATTGTATGAGGAACATGCAACTGCCCTACAAACTTTAGTGTCCAATTATCGCAAAAAGAATGCCGAACTGCGCAAGGAAAGGTATTGAAATAAGTTCGCTTCTCTTCTCTTAATTATTTTTGACCTTTTTTTTTTCTCTCTTTGTATACAATATCATAGACCCGCCTGCCATTTGGCCATCTTTCAGGCATGGGAAACATTCCTGCAGGAAGCCGAAACCGACTCACAAGCCTGCAATGAGGTGGCAAGTGTACTATCCCGCCAGGTAAATATATGTACAAAAAAAAAATTGTTTGTTTAAAATACAAATATCTTCATAAACGCGAACGAGTCGTGTGCTTATCCTTTGTTGACAGCTAAATGGATAAGTTATGTCGTGACCTAGATAAACAACAACAATACGTACTCGACAAAATTTTGCACGGCAAACCAGAAATAGATTGCTGTTGACACATAGATGTATGCATACATATATGGATGTGTTCATTTTAATTGAATAATGGACAACCTTTAATCAATCGCAAATAGCTAAATCAATCATTTATAACCTCAAATATCATATAGACGATGCATGAATAATATGATTAATATGTTTGGAGGTTGTTTTTTAAAAATATTCTAATAAATTGAGCGATTTTTTAAAGGTTTTTGCGTGTAAGGCATGAAAAAGTTTATTCTTCTTTAGTTTGGATTAACATAAATAACAAAAATAAGTTGAAAATAGTTAAAAAATCATGTATTTCAAGGACATATACATACCCTAGATACCTTTTGTTTAACAAAATCTTACAAATTCTTATTATAATTGGCTAAAACTTGTCTAAAACTCTTATTTCTTTGCTTCTATTTTATAAATCTACAAAATGTTAGTTTATCTAGGCGTCACAGGGTATCTTTTGGCTGTGCATACTCATTGGCAATTTACATATTTGTTTTATCTTCATTTTGTTGTTTATTTTGTTTTGTTTTTTTTTTTGTTTTTTCTGTGTTGCTTTTGCTGTTACTTTTGTTTATGTTTGTTTGTTTAATTTGCATTTTGCATGATGATTTGCATTTTTTCGGGGAAACGATGAAAAATGAAAATTTATTATAAAAATACCTTTAAATTGTTAGGCTAACATGTTAAAACTTTTCGAACATGAATTTTGTGGTTGAATAAATGTTTATTTTTTTACCTATTTTTTTGTTACAGGTGTCACGACCAATGCTCGATAAATCGTTTCATCGAAAAGTTCAAAGTCGCAAAATATTTACACACAGGGAGTCTTTTGAGACTATTATCGCAAAGACTGAAGAGAAGCTGTCAAAGGTAACGCTAAGCAACAACAGACACACAGCATGTGGCAGACATTCAAGTGGCAGACACATCAAACAAAGCAGCCGCATACCAAATTACGTATACGCCGTGCTGCCACTTGAATAATACTTAAACTTTAATTGTTTGTTCATTTATCGTTAATTGTTTGTTTGCTATTGCAGTGTCGTTTGGATTATAAGCAATGCCATATGGCACATCGGCAGAATCCTAGCCAACACTCGCTTACAGAATATATTGATGCGCACAATGCGTATGTGCAGCAGTTGCATGCAACTAATGGCATGCTCGAGGCATACCATGGCGACACATTGCCACAATTGATGCAGGAACTAGAGGAGATACACAACGATCTGTGTAACATTGTATCCGACTCATTGCAGCAGGGTGCCGATGTAATTGCCACCAAGGTAAGTGCTACAACACATATTGTCTGATTTATGGATGGGCCAAATGGCTAAAAACATTTGCAATTTGTTGGCCTACAACGATGCAATGCAGCAGGTGGTTATTATTGTTAGCTGTTCCCCGTCCTTGACACATTTTCCTGTTGGTAGCATTCAAATGGAATACAATTCCATCAACATTTATAATAATTGCTCATAATTGCGTCTCTTGGGAGGCGGAGGCGCAATTACCTGTGCTGCACAGGTAATTTATGGAATGTGAAGTGCGTGCGCTCAGACATCAAACAATCAACAAGGAAATGCTTAGAACTATTAAAATTTATGTGCTTTCGTTACGTTTTCAGGCCACCGAGCAGGCCAAGCGTTATGCTAGCCTGTCCAGCCAGTGTGGCGCTGTATTGCCGCAACAGGATCTAGTGAACTTTGTGCGTCTGTTGGCCCAACCATCGCAGGCACAAAAGATACCCAGACGGGTATTTGCACCACCACAGGCCCAACAACCAGGCGAGCCAGCTGAGGAAGTGGGCGACTATAATGTAAGTTGTACTTGTTGTACTTAACACCTGTAAATGCTTGCTATGTTTGCTCTGTAGGAGATGACGCCCCTTTTGAGGAATGAGCTCGTCTTTGACCGACACTCAACGCTATCGCAGCGCTCAGCATTGGAGTCGCTTAAGCGTGAGTCCATTGAATTGGAATTGCAAATACGTCAGTTGCAGGTAATGTTCGAATAAAGTTAAACGAGTTTCAAAACCTTTGCAATAATTTAGTTACGTTTCTAGGATTCTATTGATGCACTAAATCGCACACAAATGCGAGGCATTGAGGGTCAGCTGTATAATAAGGTTAACGAGCTTCAAGAGGATTTATCTATGAAGAAATTTGATTTGCGCGCCAAACAAATACATTTATCTGCAATACGTGCACAGGTGAGTTTCCTTTTCACCAAAAAAAAAAAAAAAAATGGTGAAAAGCTTAGCTAAGTATAGACACAAACCAGACAAGTTGTACAGAAAAGCACACAAAGCACTTGCGTAGGAGCTGCTAAAGCTTTTTTCAACGGCAGCTTTTGGCAACTAGCAGCGCAACCTGTTGATGTTCGACAAAAAGCTCTTTTTTTGAAGAGAGTTTGTCAGTTTGTAAGAGAAAGAAGCTTATTATGGGTTAGAAAGTATATAATATTAAAATTTGCTTTGGTCGATTAGTCTTACTTCTTATTGGACTATTACTATGAACTTGTCTAAGATTGGAGTGTTTCAAGTACACTTGCACTTAGATTTCTTGTATATAGGTCAATCAGCTGTATGTTTTTGTGGGCCAAACTGCGCATGTGACCTTTGTATAAGAAATTATTTAAATATTGCCGAAGCGCAACTTCTACGGAAGTTCATGTCCTTCGTTTAGTTTTGCGTTAGATGAGCTTGCGTTTGGGTCAATGCTGTAGACGGATGTGTTAACCAAAAACGGAAACGTGGCTCACGATACTACGACAACAACTAGAACCATAACAAGCATGAACAAGCTATGGCCTAGACAGAGCCATCTAAACATTATGAACTATTTTATATAGAAATGTGATTAATTTTTTTGGTGTTCTACTCGATAAATATTTTGAACTTAATGTTTATTGTTTTTATGCTGTTGTAAAATAACTTGAATCTCAACATACAACTTGAGTGCCGTGTCTCAAAAACAGCTGTTTGCTTCGGGAAAACCCACGAAAAATAGAAACAGAGAGCGACGAAGAGAGAGAGAGAGAGACTATCTACGAAGTCTATTGAGAGTTCGTTTCGTTACACATATGCATTCAGAGCGTTGCCAGACAGTTGAGCTATTATTATTATTACACTGCAATTCGTGTGTTTGCTGTGCCTATAAAGGCAGCGTGCAAGACTCGCATCGCGTCAGTCACGTGCCTGCATCTCAACGTAGTAGTAGCTGATAACGCGCGTCGCGCTTAACACGTTGTTGTGGCCAGTGTGTATGTGTGTGTGTAGTAAGCTGAGTGATCCGCATCCGTTCGACAAATTAGTCGTCGTCATCGTGGCCGTCGTTGTCGTTGTCGTACTCGCTGTCGTCGCGTCTAAAGGTTTTCGATTGGCTGCAGCTTTTGGCAAGTGGAACAGGAGCATCAGCTACAACAGCGACGTCTAAACACAAATCCTTTATGAGAAATGTGCTCACATTTATTGTAGTCTAAGGCGTTGTCTCAGTGCAACATTATATACATACATACAACTAATATATATATATAAAAATCATAATAATAATCGTACTATATATTTAATAGAGCGCAGGACAGGCAGGCTTTTGTGTTCAGTTTATTTTCTTGAGAAAACAAAACAAAACAAATAAGAAAACTTTCTTAAACTTAACTTGACCGTAAGTAAAAAGCACATTTGCTGTTGATCAACAACAATCAAAAATTAAATAAAATATCAGAAAGTAGTTTTCTCAGCAAATAATTAGATTTTCATTTAATTAATCAACCAAATTATATGTATAACACGCATACGCACTGTGCGCTGTCTGTCTAATAAAAATTATAAACAAATAATTATATTCATTTAACTATGTAGCACTGATATATACGAATCATTTTGCTTGCTTTCAAATAATTAGTTTAAAATAGCAAAAAGCCAATTTGAAATTTGGTTAAAAAGCGCTCACAAATCTGGTCAACACGCTTGTACAAACAAATAAAATAATAAATTTCTCTCTCTATTTAGCGGCTAATAGCTATACAACATACTAGATAAAGCTATTTGCTCGACACATTTTTTCTTCACCATTTATCACTCTAGTAATCTAATTATTTAGTTAATAACTAAAAGCTATACTTAGTACTGTATATAATAATACTTATATTAACATAATCTTTGCTAATCTATTGATAGAAATTAGTTTAAATATGTAATTAATTGGCCTAAAGGCTTGCATTTGAATATACTGAATGTGAAAAACCGTTTAAGACAGTTAATAAAACGTCGAAATTCTAAAAAAAAAAGAAGAGAAAAACAAAAGAATTCAACGAATTTACTAAAAAAATAATCATAATTAATTAATTAATTAATTAATATATATTTCAACGAGCAGTAAACACTTAAATAATTGTGCACAATGCGCGTTATCGTATTAAAAAAGAATCGCACCAATAAACGCGGCACGCCCACGGCAACAACCTCGCGAGAGCCGCCCAAAAAATCCTACGCAAAAGTAAGATAATTCGATAATTAGTTAAAATTTAAATTCTTTTATTATTATTTTTCTGCTAAAATTGAATATTTTTATGCTCTAACGTGTTTAGAGCATTAACTGAAACCAAATTGACCAAAATGCAATCAATTTTTGAGAGAATAAACAATTTGTTTAAACAATATGTCAAACGGTTTAACATTTAAGCTATAACTACTAGTATAATCAATAACCGCATGTTTAATTAGTATAATTTGATATTTCTACATACAAGAAAATAGCTCAAAAATTGGTTGTATGGCATGATCGACATAAAATATTAAAAATATTAGTTTTGTTTAGTATTTGCTTGATTAAAATACATAATTTTCTATAGTTACAGCTATCAATTAAACACTTATTATTATTATTATAACATCAACTAAGCCTCGCTTGCTGTAAAGAGCACCTCAAATTCATCATCGGCGCTCTCATTATGTTTCATTTGATAGAAATATGCCAGGACAACGACTATAAAGTATGCCTCTAGACCTGCAGATATAAAAACTTATCAAATTAGAAGAAAGTATTTTACTTTCTACGTACCCGCTGAGAAGGCATCGGCTAGTAATAGTTCAGGTATACACGATATAACAAGCGTATAGAACATGAATATAATCGTGCTAGCAGCTGTCGCATATATCCAGCTTATTAAACAGATTTTACGCTTCTAAATAGAATTTTTATGAAGATAATTAAGCCAATTTCTTTACATTTTTTCTTTGTTACTCACTTGAACAACTCCAATCATTAAACATATCGCTGCCAAGAAACTAAATATACCCAAAAATAATAAAAATTTTGGATTATGTTGCGGCAACTGCTCAGTTGCATTTAACCATAATGGTGATAGCCAACGATCGCGCTTCATATAGATATCCTTTAAGCCAACATATATGTTCCATAGGCCACACACGGCTTCATAAAATGCAATTAATTTGCAACCTAAATTCAAATTCAAGAAGAAACAACAAATCTTCATATTCTCAAATTGTGGCATGATAATTGAACGTTTGCTTTGCGTTGCTGATGAACTCTCCTCAATTTGTATTGTATTCCTGATTTCCGAAAAAATTTGGAACAAACATTATACGAGCATACCAAATATGAAATAGTTAGAAAAGCCTACTTGGCTAGTAGTAGGCTAGTAGGACTGCTGTTGCCTTTTTGATTAGGTTTTTGCGTTTTTTCAATTTCCTATACGAAATTAAGTGCAGAAAGAAAATCCAATTTGATTTATTTGTTTGGAGCGAAAAGAACGCGCCGGAAAATGAGAACAAAAATCTAAAACAATTCAATTTTCCAAGCGCCAAACCTCCATCGATATATAGTACATGTGTCCCCTGTAGCGTCTTGCGTCTTGTAGCTTAAAAAATTCAGCTATTTTTAACTTTTACGTCTTTGTACGTCTCGCTTTTGTTAGCTGCTGCTGCTGCTGCTGCTATTGGCACAATCAGTTGGCCATAAGCGAAATTCCTTTACTTATTTCTTTTTAAAAGCATTTTCTCGAATTGTCTTGACTTGGCCACTTGAACTCTGTGTCCATTTGTCCATTTGTCCATTTGCCCATTGCCTTTCACTTTTATTTTTGTTGTATTTCTTTTTTTTTTGCCATTTTCTCGTCCCGTTTCCGTTTTGCTGTTCCGATTGGCGTTTTTCTTAGCAGCTTTTCAGCTTCTTTTCACAGTGCTCGGCCTGTGTGTGTGTGTATATTTCTCCATTTTATTTATTGTTGTTTGGTTACATTGTTGTTGTTGTATAATGACAACTTACTTCTGGCCCATGCCCAACGTTTACATGGCATTTATTTTGGGCCATGTCATTGTAATACAATAAGTGGCAGATCATTTGATTGAAATTTATTTAAAATAACATTTAATTATATCAAATTACACAACATAATTATTATTTGAATACTTAAATAAGTGTACAATCGGTTAACAAACAATTAACCAAACTGCTTTAAGCCATTTTCGCTAAATAATTGTATTAAATTAATCAGATTTTATATTATTCGGGAACTGTTTCGCACTCTTGCCCCCAAATGTATGCTATAGAAAATGACAATTGAAGAGTTTTATGCAAATAGAACAAAATTTCCTTCGCTCAAATAGTTGACAACTATTTTGTTGTTGGACATGACTTTAGTCAACTCTCTTCACCTTCTTTTCGTGTTTTCTTTCATACACATTCTTTGTGGAATAGATTGATGCATGGTTGGCTTAAACCATTGTATTATTGCCACTATTATACTATTGGGGCTAAGGTCAAATGTTGATGCTACTAAAAAGGGTTAATTTTAAATTTATTGTTACGCCCTTGTTACATATGACACTTCCCATTCTTATCCTTATCCACAAACACACACGCGCTTTACCAAAAAAAAAATCCCAAGCAAAAGGGACCGACCTAGCGCATAGGCTATTGGGTTAACCCCAAAAGGCAGCGTAGGCGTTGTCCAACAACAATTTACACGTTGCCCCTGACACACACACATACACACGGAGCACACCAATGGGGGACAAACTGCTAAATTTATGTACGTGAGTTGAAGTGTTCTGGGAGCAACCTGCATGACGGCTATGACATGGCGATATTTCTTCGCTACTAGCTGCCTGGATATGTTATCTGGCGTACTGGCCTGGCTGTTAGCCAGCTTGTACTTTATTTTATTGCTTTAATAAATATAAAATGCGCTTCGTTTTCTGCACTTTTCTGTTTTTTTTTTCTTTTTGGTAACATATATTATTGGCATAGTTTGGCTTATATAGTCAGAGAAATGACAATTAGCCGTACAACAGTTGTCAGTTGTTGTTAAAGGTCTTAACTTCATTTGGGGCCATACTAATGCATTGTCATATAAGCATAAAGATAATTCTTTCTTTTCTTCTCTCTTTTTCGTCGCATAAATTTTAATTAATCATAAAAATGTGTTTGCGCATCAAAATGCCACAGGTTCAGGCCATGTATTGTGCTTACTTTTGTTTTTTTGATTATTATTATTATGCTTGTTGCCTAGCAAGCTGTGAGCTGAGCAAATTCATATTCGTGTTTAATAATAAATCACAAGATGCTGCCTTGAAGGTCGCAAAAGCAGCAGCGGCAACGCTGCCACATTCATTTTATTTAGCCAGTGGCACAGACAGTTGTATGTGGTGTTGCAACATTTGATTTTCATTAGCTTCCACACAGAGAGAGAGAGAGAGAGAGAGAGACTGTAAGCAGTAGCGGCTGTCAGCAGTATGGCGTCGCTATAAAAGGATTGGCGGCCCAAGAAAATTTAATTAAAGTCATCATCCCATTGTACTACAGCTATTCAGTGTGCAACCAGCGCTGCTCTGTCAATTAATCAGTGCTCCGCGCTCTCTCTCTCTCATTCTCTCTCTCTCTCTGAGTCTCTGGTTGGCCGCCATTTTATCAGACGGATGTTTGCATCGACTAATTTGCTGAATTTTGCGGCGTGTAAATAATTGTATGATTGCATTTCCGTTTAGTTTTTGCGTTGTCCTCTTTCTCTCTCGCTATTGATAGAGTAATAAAAGTTCGATTGAAAAGAAATTCCAAGTTTATGTCAATAGGTATACACTACCATAGAGTACTTAAGTTATATCAAACAGTTGGTAACACTTGCGTAGTAAATGATAAAAATATAAGAAATATTAAGTATACGACTGTTGTTACGTGAACTGATAAATATTTAAGTGAAAAATCTGTTTTGGTACAAAATTGTAGCACAGCTTTTTAAGCTAGAAAAGCAGCTGCTTTTATGATTACAAGCAAACAGATTTAAGCAGCTTGTAGAAGAGTCGAAGTAGAAAAGGAGATTTCCTACCCCCAAAAAAATGAGAGATTCTTAGCACCCACAACAAGCTGAAGCACATTTCTGGTTATATAATAAATATTTTTCTTTTCTTTTTTTGCTATTCCAACTGATTGCCAACTGACTGACTGACTGTGTGTGTGTGTGTGTGTGTGTCTGTGGGCAAGTTGATATAAAAGTTTTTTTCATTCATTAAAATTTCATTTCAAAATCAGCAAAATTGCTGCCGTAATCTTTTGCTAGCCATTTGTTTTGCCAGCATTTTGGCCATGCCATTGTCTTGGCACTGGCACTTTGAACAAATATTCCTGTCAGCAAACACGCTTGATGGACATTTGTAGATGTTCTTCGTGTACAACGTTGGACAATGCTGAGGATGTACTCTGTAAAGTTTACTACAACTATTATAAGATTTTTGACTTACAGCTCTCTTTCTCTCTCTCTCTGTGTGTGTCTCTTGTAGATTCCCATGAGCAAAGAGTTTATGGTCTTAATACTATTTACACGTAATTGTTGTTGGCTTTATCAGCGTGCGTTTTATTTGACGTTCATAGTTTATGCTTCGATGTATTTTTTGTTGTTGTTTTTTTTGGGTTACCTTCTATTCTTTCATTCTTTCTTGTTGGCCCTGTCAAGATAAACAAGCTGCAAGAACTTAAAAAACTCTGTCTGAGGGGATAAAAATAGTGTAAAAGGCGCGCAACAACATTGTTTGACTTTGTGAATGGAGCAGCAGCAGCAATTCCCATTCTATTTTCATCTGTTTGGAACGGTTCGGTTGGGTTTACACTTGGCTGGTTATCCATTCCTTCAAAGCATAAGCAGCAGCAAACACTTTGGCAGTTAAACCGTAAAGATGATAAATGTGAATGTCTTTCAATTTGAGTTTTCTAGCGGCAGCTCTACTTTACCTAGTTCGTCGCTAGCTTTTGTTTGAAAAAAAAAAGAAAATGGGGGGCAGCGCGCTATGAATTTATGGTTATGCTGTTGACCCGAATTAGGCCAAACATTTTGCATATATTGTATTTTCATATACTTTGGCCTTTTAACTCATCTATACCCTGTATTTGATCGAAGCGTATGGTTAAATGGGTATGCAACTGTTGGAATTAAATATAATCTTTTAAAGGGTATCTGTTAGTCGTATAGATTTGATTTGTAGCATCATTTTTGCGCTGATTGACAACCAGCTGGCCGCCTACTTAGCCACTGGGCCTTAAAATACTATAGAAAGTCACATTAATCAACACTTAAACGTTTAATTGCTGAACATTAATCTTGGTGTGGAAACGTTTAGGGCCAAAACAGAAAAAAAAACAGTTTTTAGCCTTGTCTCAATTGTCTCTGTGTGTGTGTGTGGTTGTGTTTGCTCTCTTTTTTTTGTATACAAACCCTAAGTTAGACACATTTTTGTCATTTAGCAATTAACTTTAGGCCTTGCTGCTCTCTTCCACTCAGCAGGCCATAAACACGCCCTTCGACGTTGCTGCGCCAAAAATTTGCGGCATGCCGCTTGTAAATATTGATGAAGCCTTGACGCTGTGGTTACTTCCAGCTGTCTCTGTCTCTGTGTCTGGGGTCTGAGTCTGATGGACTCTTGCCAAAATAATGTTGCAGCTTATGCTGTTTGGCTCGCAGCTGTCGCCATTTTAATTTTTGTTTTTTTTGATTGAAATATGAGCGTAACCACATTGCAACCAGCCAACCAAACGCTTTTCACAATCATTTCAGTGGAAAGTCAAAGCTCGGCAATTGAGTTAATTAATTTTCACGTTGACATTTCATTTCGTTGTATATTTAATGAGCGTGAGGGTGACGTTAGGCTGGCTGCCAGCTCTTGGCCACCAAAAGTTTCCATATTTACATATGTTTTACACACACACACACGGCCATAAATACACACATATTTGCGGTTTGAATTGGCTTTTGTTGTGGACTCGTTTTTCATAATATTGTGGCCAACAGACATCTGTATATATGTATGTATATATTACCATATTGCATAGCCAATAAGCTCGACCTTTTCCAAAACAAAAAAAACCAAAAATGTTTAAATAAATGCAAATATTTTAGACAAGCTGTGTACTGCATTCAAAGCTAGTTACTACAATATCTTGCTTTTAACTGATTTCTCTTAAACATAATTTCAATTTTAGTCTATTAACTAGCAGATAGTTGACTTAACTAACATTTCTAGGGCGCATAATCTATGTCACGCTTTGGCACATGTTTTATTGCATTGTTGCTTCCATCAAATGTAAAAGTTTTTTTTCACTATTTGCCTTGCCACTTGGCTTTCTCTGTTTCTCTCTGCCTCGACATTCTTTTCTCTTTTTTTTCCGCTCTTTCAATTTGTATTTATGCAAATAAGTTTTATACTGCGGCTGCTTGGTGCTGCCTTGTTATCGTATAAGGATGTTGTTACAACTTTTTAAAAAAAAAATTTTCTTTTTTTCTACAAGAAACTACATGCACTCTGGCCACACAGGACACACACACAGACACAGACACACACACTTACTATTAAAAGAAGCGCACAACACAATGTAATAAAGCTCAAGTGACTTCTGTTTGGCTGCTTGTTGTCGAAACTTTAATTATCATCGTGTTTGCCGAGTCTTTTGTGTGGGCGTGGCGTTTTGTTTGAATTTTAGCTCAAAACTTTTTATAGTCTGCATAGTTGTTGTGCTTTTTTCTCTCTCTTTTTTTTTGGCTTGTTTTTGTTTGTAGTATGTGTGACTTGGTGTGTTGTATGTAAAATGCCGCTAGCTGGCTGGCTGGCTGGCTGTGGTTGGCAACTTTTTCCTTGTTTGCACAAGTCGAGTGGTACAACAACAAAAAATCACGTATACGCTGCACAGCTGGTGCGTGGTCAATAACTATTGCATACTTCGCGGCGTGCGCTTTGTATAAAGAAATCACGCATACGCCATGCATATGCAACGCAATTAACGCGAACCACTTGAAAGAGCAATAGAACGGAACAGAGGCAGAGACAGACAGAGAGAGAGAGCAAACGAGAGTGAGACATACATATTCATTCGCACATTAGGCCCACGCACACACATTCACCAAAATTGTTGGGAGCCCCAAAACTCATGAATTTTTATTGCTGCTGTCGTTAGTGCTTTGCATACATTACTCAGTTGAAGAGGCAGCATGTGAGCAGCAGTAGTGGGAAAATAAAGGATTGCGGTTAGCTGGCAACACGGCACATGCAACATTTTGAGTGCGAGTGCGAGTAGCAAATGTGCAACCAAATCAATGAAAGAATTATACGACAAGTCGTGTCCAGTGCTAGTTGTTGACTTATTTTTAGTTGGGGGGCAGGTGCAAGTGCTAAATGATGCCACGTGCTCTGCATTGACAAGCAATTTTGCATTTGTCCTTTAAGCTCTGAGCGTACAATATAACATAGTCAGAAGGAAACATTGTCAATGTAGCGACACCATCAATTTGCAATATATCAATTTGAAATGACTGAAGTCTGAAGGTGTAAATGTATCTGTGTGTGTGTAGTATGTATCTATGTGTGTGTGTGTCATTTAATCTTTGCAGCTGGCTGCCATTTACTGTGTGACAAGTTGATTGCAACCAATCCAACTACAACAATTCAACCGTTGGCAGCCCTGACAGTGGGTAATTGTGTGTGTGTGTGAGCCAGGTGTATTGACTATTGTTAAGATAAAAGGGTTGCAACAACTACAATGCCAATGCCCGTGGCTGGCTGGCTGGCAATTGCTTTCGTGCAACGTTGAGCACGTTTTCGAGATGCTGCAGCTGGTAGCTGGCACGTTTTGGTTTCAATTAAAGCATCGTTACCAGTCCGCAAATTTGGTAAAAGTTCGCCGCTTGCTGC
Organism: Dettopsomyia nigrovittata; assembly: GCA_037040065.1. Taxonomy (NCBI): domain Eukaryota; kingdom Metazoa; phylum Arthropoda; class Insecta; order Diptera; family Drosophilidae; genus Dettopsomyia; species Dettopsomyia nigrovittata. Next base: position 20,080 of record JBANCX010000071.1, read on the forward strand.
CTTAAGCTTAGCTCAGAGTTTTACTTTCAAAATGCTGCACTTGCCACTTGCTTAAATGCACAACGAGCATATGTTGAAAATACAATAAATATACTATATACACATGTATGTGTGTGTGTGTGTGTCTATGTGCAAGTGCAAGTGTTACAAGGCCAAAAGTTTTGCAGCATTGGCACAAAACGCGCAGCACGTGGCACTTTCTTCTTCTTTTAATACATTTGCAGGTTTTACACGCACACTCATACAACTCGTACAACTCTCGTAGCAACCGCAATGTGTGTGCGTGTAGGTAATGTGTGTGTGCGTGGGCGTGTCGCATTTAAGCCTCAAATACGCCTTTGGGGTACGCCATCTTATGGGGCTAGAACGTGGCTGGCTTTTAATGGAAAGCGTGCAGAAAATCGCATATAATGGCTAAAGTACACTGAAAGCATTTAAATAGTTGAATATTAAATCATGTTCACTACCTAAAGTTGTTTAAATGTTTATTAATTTTACCAAAATAATATTATTTGTTCATTTATTTAAACTATTTCATCGCAACTTGCCTTTCATTGCCTCTCTCAAACGTCCGTTCAGCTCAAACACCGCCACAAGACTGATTCGATGATCTTACTATACTTGCTATCGATAATTAGCGATAACATTTAGCAGTGTTGTATAATGTTTTCATTCATTTTGCTTTATTTCTTTGAGTGTACTACCAGCTACTGCTGCTGCTTCTTCTTCGATTGCTTTTCTTTCTTTCTTTCTGCTTCTTCTTCTTTTTATATACCCTACAGCTTAGCTTAGTGCTCGCTGTTCAATATTTGCTGTTCAGCGTTAGCATTGTTTCCAAAGAACTTATCCCATCGATGTGCATATAAAATTCAAGAACTTTAAAGTCTGACCGTACAATAAAACGCTTAACAGCTCGTTAACAGTTGAGTTTATGTTAACTATTACCATCTTCCCGAACAGTTCGTTAAAATAAAAGGAAATTGCTTCATCTTTGATTTTTATACCATTACCGGGTATGTGCTAGTCTTATTTTTGTGTACTCTAAGCTAGTTATGTTCTGCTTGCGACAGCTGCATTAATTTGCCTGTCATGACTTTAGCTTGCTTTATACCAAATTCGAAAGCTTACTCGAGCTTGTTGCTGGTCAGTTTGGTAAGCTGTTGCAGCAGCGTTTTGCTTAATTGCATGCGCTGGCAACCCTGTCTGTAGTTAAAGTAGTTACCACAACCCTTAACAAGCAACCATTGAATCTTGTTTACCCTTACTCTGCTGCGTTAATGGAATATTGAAACATTTTTTCCCTTTTTTTTTTTTTGTTGGCCCTCTTTTTTGGGGAAAGCACCTTTTGCATTAGAGCTTATGCTCCACTGAGCCAGCATGTGTTTTGTGGTATGATTATGGCCAATAGCTATGTGTGTGTGTGTGTGGCAGTGTTAAAGCAAATATTTTCAAAGGCAACATTTTGCCACAATCATGCTGACTAGCTTTCCCACAGTTGGGGGAAACACATTTTTAAACGGCTCGTGCGTTAAATTCATTCATTTGGAATTTTAATTGGATGAGTATTTTTATTATTATTATTATTATTATTATTATGATTTTACAGGGTATGTTATGAATTGTTTGCCAAAACTATGTTAGACAAATATTTTTGTGTTGTGGCTGTATAGTCAAAGATAAGCCAACTAAGTGTAAGCGTGGGCGTTAAGTCCTAAGCAACAACAGCAACAACAACTTGCAACATTGACAGCCATTACTAGCTGTAGCTTCAGCTGCTTCTATTCCCATTCTAAGCTGCGTGTGAGTGTGTGAGCGCTCATATAGTATGTATAATGATGTGGTCTCCAGTCGCTTGGCCATTGTGCGCTCTGGAGCGTGAAATGTATGACAAAAAGAGAGCTTCTTGCAGTGCTGCTGGACTAGCTTCAAGCTAAAAATAAACATAGAGAAAAAAATATAACAAATTCAACACATTGGGGCAACAGCAGCAGCAGCAGCAGCAGCTGTCTCAGCCTTTTATATTGTGTAGCTTGATGACGGGAGCTTTGAGATACGCTTGAAGCGCTATCCAATAACAAATTATATGCACAAGACAATTGGGTCCTTTATTGCCCTCCAACGACTTTTATGCGCAAAAGTGCAAAATGATTTACGATTATGTTGATAAAATGGCTTAAATAGTATTTTCATTTCTTAACGCTCGAGTGCACTTTGGGAGTGGAAGCAAAATGCCATAACGAAAGGCACAGATTCTAATATATATATCTTATATATATGTATATATGTAGTTTCAATTGTCTGCTTTGGTATATGATTTGTTTGCGCTTAAGCATTGGCGACAGCAGCAGCAAAAAGAAATGAAAAGACATGAAAAGAAAAGAAACGAGAGTAGGAAATGACAACGACAACTTTTTTTGTAGCATACTTTTGTGCGCTTACGCCAACGCACGCATTTTCATATGCATAAGTAAGCGTTATTTCTGTTGTTTGTCTCTGTGTGTGTGTTTGAAATATTCATGATGCTGCTGCTGTCTTTGGTGCTTTTTCGTGCTCTTGCTTTCAAGTAATCGAGTGAAATACTCTTAGTTTTAAACTTGCTCCGTGCCAGCATATTAAGTATAACTTTTGCTTCATGACACGCACAGCTTGCTGTCAAATAAGAATTTTTTTTTGGTTGTCTCCAAAATAGTTTAATAATTCATACAACAGTTGCATTTGCACCTTCGACTTTAAAAGGGTTTCATCAACATTTGTGGCAACTACACGGTACAGTCAGACAGCTGCAGCAAAACTTATTGATTTCATAGCAAGTGACAGCATTCAACATTGATAAAATATTAAAGTATGCAACTGACATAATTGAATGATAGCCACAAAAGCGAACATGACACAAAAACGAGTTGCATTTCCCTTACACAGACAGTCAGACTTGTGAGTTAGCAGCACACATAATGAGTAGAGCAGAAAATTGTCGAGCTGGCGTGTGCTGTGCCTTGCAGTGCGTATGCTTAATGCCAGGTCAGCTATGGCTGTCTCTCAATATGTGTAGGCCATAAATCAGTAAATGCAATTACGAGTTTCCTTCATTTTCATTTATTTTTTTTGCCTACTACTCCTCACACACAATTGATTTTCTATCAGCATTCACGCCAAAACAATATCAAATTGGCCGTAAAATGATTGCAAATGTGCCAACTGAATAGTTATATATATATATAGAGAAAGGACATAAATCACAGTTGACCCCTTCACCCTGAGGCAAGCAATCAATTGGCACGCTCTAACCTTGGCCGAGCATTAAATTCAATTGACAAGACAGTTAATTTACTTGGCCAAATCAAAAACTTACGTTTCTGACACAATTTAAAGTTAATTAATCAGCTTGAAATACATTTCCTTGCGGCTCTTGTCGTACAGATAGTTACTTTTTATGTTGGGCACCTGTCACTAATTACAGCAGCATATGAGCATGCTTTGCTTCTCGGTGTGCCCCCTTAAGTATGCTATAAACTGAGAAAATTTTTTAGGTTGTTAGCTTTAATAGCATTTTGCATTAATAATGCAAATGATATTTTGTCGGGTATTACAACAGCTTAGAATTAGAGTTGCCAGCTAGACTAACAATGGGGCAAACGCCTTTTAAAACTACGCGACTCTGAACTTACTTTGTTGCCACTGAATTATGCATAGATTAGGGTGGCAAGGAGGCGGTCACTTGCTTGCCAAGCATTAATTGGATTTCGATTTTCTACACGCACTTAACTAAAAACACACAACAGACAATAGACTATAGACAATGGACATTATATAGTGGTTAGAACAGCCATATTAATGTGCTAGACTAGCTAGCGAGCGAGCGAACGAGCGATTAACTTAATTAATGTCACACTAATGACGGGGCTCAATGCGATTATGTTGGCAATCGAAACATTTGGCTGACACTGAGTCACTCACAAGCCCCAATGAAATTAAGCTAGATAGAGAGAGAAAAACCATTAACTGGCACAAGGCAAATAAATTGAAAAGCCAAATCCAAAAGCAATAAATGATGCATGGCTAATGAGCTGTGTCGATGTGTGTGTTTGTGTGTGTGTGTGTGTTTGCAAAGATTCTCAGTTTTGTTTATGGCAGCTTTGACATTTGGCTAAGTTTTTAAGCCACTAATTAGTTTGGCAAAATGCTTTAATTAACAGAACAGTACAGTACAGAACATCGAACAGCGTTTAGCTTGAGTTTGAGTTGATTAAACCAGAATTCAGATTGTCGACATGTCCTTGCAATTGTTGGCAATTGTGTATGCAAATCTGTTTGCAACATTGTTGCCTCTTGGCTCAGTCAGTCAGGCATCAGTTAGGCATTGACTATGTCTCTCACCTTGTCATCATTGGCACTAACAGTCTATAATCGCAACTTAACATGCTTGTGTATCTGTGCAACAGTGCAAACATCCTTTAGGCCGGATATCGCACAAAAAAAAACAAAATGAAGAGGTGCTCTCTGCTCAACTGACAGCCTGTCAGCAGCTCTCTGCTCGACCTTAGCTTGTTTGCTGCACCTCAGCGCTTCCGAGCAGGCTATGCTAAATGACTCACAAATACACACACACACAGTTCACACACACACACATAGAGATTGCTTGCAACAAGCGTGCTGCGGCGTGTCGAGTGCGTTGCACTGAATTTGTGCAGCTTTTGTTTTGCGGCTCAAGCCACTCAGCTTGTTTTATATGCGCTTATCTCTAGCTACAACACACACAGAGCAACAACAACAACAAGCATACATTTTGCCATTTTGTTAGGCTAGAGAGGTCCTTGTGCCTTGTGCAACGTTTACAAACATGCAGTTGAGTGGTACGGCGAGTGTCATTGTTGCTATGAAATATTTCAGAAGCGTCTCTCATGCCCTTTGAATACCAATACCTGAACGCTCACTCTCACGCTCTGTCTCTTTCATTTCCTTCTGGTTTCTGCTTTTACATGCATTGCCAATACGCTTGAGCACAAATCGTAGCATACTTTTTTGGGCAAACCGCAATTTGCATGAGACGCAAATGTAATTTGTACAGCATTCATTGCACACATATGCTGAGTGTATGTGTGTGTGTGTCTGTGTGCGTACAAATGCTGACCACATGCCATAGCTGAGCTTTGAGTTTCTCAGCTGTTACATATTCGCGGCATTTTTCCACTTCACTGTTCACGTTGCACAATTTTTTGTTCGCTTTTCCTTTTTGCCATTTTTTTTTTTTTTTTGATGCAGCACATTTCAATTCGAAATTCTAATATCAGTGGCAGCTAGAACTGACAATTGCGCAAAGAAAATGAAAGGCAACAGCAGTAGTAGGAGTAGTAGGAGAACACGGAGAGAGTGTGGGCTCGACAAAAGTGCAAAAAGGCGAAAGCAAAAAAATATTTGCGCTGCCAGAAATTGACAACTGTTTGCTTAGTTGAGAGTGTTTGCATTGAGTGTGGGAGGGTTGAGGGTTTTTCGAAACTCTTAGCGGAAATTTGACACTCTCTCTCTCTCTCTCTTAGTCACACTGTCACGCGCTCTCTCTCTCTCTCTATCTTGCCAAGGGGCTTTGCCAAGTGTTAAGTGTCTCTGTGGCAGCCAATGCGAATAATAATATCAGTTTACTTTTTAATGGCAGTCAGTCAATTATATGAAGTATGATGTTCTAACCTGAAAATATGCAATTAAACGTTAATGTAACTATTTGATAACCAATCTTAACTTGTTACATAACCTCATTTGTTAGCTAAACATTAAATAATTGAGTCATTTAGTAGGAAAACAACGTGAAAAATCTTGTTCAATCTGAAAAATTTTCACAAAAATTTAACATTTATTTTAAACTTTTTATATAATTTATCCAATAAACTTATAGACTTTACTATGTCCGTATGTCTGTATGCTATTATCTGTAAAAGTTTATATGTTTGTATAATGTTACTTAAGCCTTGAATTCTTATTTTCCAACTTTAATCAATAATTTAACTTTCCAAACTTTGGCCTTTCCCCAACATAAATATTATACGACTGAGTATGTATCTGAAAACTATTTGTCAACTTTTCCCAGAGAGTTCAAAGGCAATCTCTTACATATCTTACATCATAGTATCTTCTACCTACTGAGTTTATACAAACTTTAATCGATAAATATAACTATTATTTAAGATTCAAGCTGATGCACTACTGCAGCAAATTATGAGCATTACATAATTTTGGCTGCTTCTGCTTTTAGTCCTTTTGAGACTGTCGGTGCACCTTTGGTGCTAACAAGCCGCATTTTCTGTACAGTAAGCTTGGCCCATAACTATGGCCCAAGCACATATGAGCTGGCTTTTCGGCTCTACATCCTTGAGAGAGTTCTATACTATACGTTGGCCCACGTTGGCTCAAAGGCATGCAATTTGTAGCACAGACACATGCTGCCTGCCTGCATCTTGCTTGTACGCTCAACCAAATAGCGTCGCCCGCAACTTGCTTAATTTTATATCAAATTTATAACTGACTTATTGGCACTTGGCAGTGAAGATTACGCCTGCCAGCCAAACAGTCAAGCCAGTCAAGCCAGTCAAACAGCCAAACAGTCAGATTGCTAGCTCTAACTTGCCCTTTGGCGCTGTCTGTCTTATAACTTTACTAGTATATAACGTATACGCAGCGTAGCTGCTGTTGCTGCTACTTCTACGTCTTCGTCTTCTACTTTCGTTAAGTTTTTCTTTCGTTTAGTTCCTGCTTGTGTTAGATGTATGTATGTGTGTGTGTGTGCGCTGTCAAAGTTTTGTTTGCCGCGAGCATTTTATGGCTTAGGTATGTATATATGTCTGCTTGTTATGGCCATGAGTGCTATATTGAGTGAGTGAATTTTTTAACATAACCCATCAAATTGAAATGATGTGATATATGTATGTTGCATGCAACAAACAACAACAACAACAAGGCTGTTAAAACCGTAATAGCTACATTTATGCAATTTGATATATTGACAGCTCAGCGAATTTAAAATAAACCATCAGCTGACCACAGCTGACGGAGCGTATACTTAATAAAAATTCGTGTTTTTTTGGCTTGGAATATTATGAAATTTAATTTAGAAAATTATTTTGAATTCTTTTCTGTGTATACTCTCTAGATTATGACTGTAAAAGCTTTAAAAATTTGACTATTTTTATTTCATTTAAGCCAACTTAACAAATTTGTCTAAAGATTTTAACTCAACGCGTAATCCTTGCTGCAGACTTTAGTCGAGCCAAGTAATTGACTTAAAACTGTCTGTTAGGGTATTTAATCTTCGTTAACAGACGAGACTCTCTGCTCTCTATCCGTGTGTGGGTGTGTGTGTGTGTGGGTGTGTGTCAGAAGCAATTTCTTAGCCACGACCTCGGCGTTTTAATAAATTCCGCTTAGCTTTGCATTTTTAGCAGTCTGCTTGACCACTTTTATGCTTTAACTTTTTGCGTTTTGTTTCTTTCTTTGGCTTCGTCCTTTCTTTTTTTCTACGATTTTCTTGGTTAGCAATACTTGGCCTTAACACTTTATGAAATTTCGCCATTATGTTGTTGCCGTTGTTGCTCGAATTTTAATGAAAATTTAAATAATTGAAAGTGAGTATGCTGCATTTTGTGGCAGGTGGTAGGTGGTAGGTAGCATAAGGCGCAGCTGCCAACTGATGTTGACTTCCTTTCTACCGACAGACTATTGCATATTAATGAGCCTAAGAGCCTTGGCAGTCAGCAGCTCAGCTTGATTTTATTTTTCTTGCTGTTGTTGGATGAATGGATTTTTCATATCATTTTGGCTTAAACGTGGAATTACAATTACAACTACTACTACGCAGCATTTAAGCGCTTTTTGTTAAAGCATTCTAAGAGGAGCCCAAGTAGTACGGCTAACAGACGCAGACGCTGCATCTCTGACAATGACAAATGAATACTTTTATGGCCGCGACCCGTAGCATTAAAAGTTTCGTGTTAAGCGAAAGTGACACCTCAAGCAGCACTCTCGCTCTCTCTCTCTCTCTCCGTGTCCGTGTCCGTGTGTCAACGTTCTGCCTAACTATATATGTATATATGTATGCATGCTGTAGTGCGAGACTGGCAACGTGGCTTAGGCCATGACAGGAAGTGGTCTTTGCTACTGTATAGTCATGTCGTACTGCCTAACTGCCCAGACTGTCAGAAAACAGTGTGACCCTTTTTTTTTTGATACGTGACTAGTACACTGCACAAAAAATGAAGCAGAAACTCATGTTTTCAAAATAAAACCAAAATCATCTTTTGTTATAATTTCGAGCGATTTTATCAAACTGTCTAAGAAAAAACCTTTTTTCTTTGCTTTTAGCTCTTACTGTTTAGACTAGACGTTGATCACTAAACGGTTTAATTTATAAAAAGTAAAAAGAAAACTTTATTTTCTACTAAAAATTGAGAAATTTTTCTCATATTTTTTGTGCAGCGTACTTAATCTACATCGTTCTTACTCTTTCTTTTAACACTCGCACTCTCTGTCTCTGTCTCTGTCTCTATCTAACACTTCCACTTCCGCTTAGTATGTATTTATGCAGACTCTTTGCCACAGTCTGGCATTTAGCAATTCAAGTATTTTTTTTCTGTTTTTGTTGCACGTTCCTGGTCCGTGTGCTGTTTACCAAACGAATTAAATTGTTCGCCTCAAGTGTATTTTGTGCTTTGACGCACAAACACTGTTTGTGCCACACTCTCTCTCTGTGTGTGTGTGTGTGTCTAGTTGTTGTTATTATTAGTATTATTATTGTTGTTGTTGTTGTTGCCTGGAAGCTGTATTTGTTAATCTGCGGCACTCAATCAGCGCGTTTTTAGCCATGACAGCAACTGATTTTCTTGGTCCCTTTTTTTGCTGCTACTAATTATGCACGTACTGGTCTCGCTCTCTTTGTTAGGCACTCTCCCTCTCTCTCTCTCTCTGTCTCTGTGTGTGTGTGTGAGTCTATTAAGTTTGTATTTGAATCGTGCTCATACCTGTGGCCATATGATTAACGACTGCTCGAAGCTTACATGTCGCATTCGACATCAATTATCGCGCGCCTCGTGTTACCTGCGTTGGGTTCTGTTGTTTGTTCGATTTTGGTTTTGACGGTTTAACTTTTTTTTTTGTTATTGGCAGGCCTAGGGATTATCTTAGCTGTATCGATTTGTTGTTGTTGTTGTTGTGTGTAAAGCCAAAGTTATGAGCTGGCACGAACATGAACAAGTTAATTGATTTTTTATTAGCCCTGGCAAGCGTTCTTTTTTGTTGCTTAACAGGTAACATGCAATGGCTGGCTGGCTAAAGCCATTTTCAATATACCGCTAAATGTATTTTTCATGTGTACAGCGGCTATATATAGAGTGCTCGTGTATATGTATGAAAAACCAATTGACAGTTTTCAATTTAAGTTGCGGAAATATTTTGATTTCCTCTTTGTGAGGTGAGCTGTTGCCTCACAAACATATTTTCCGCTCCATTTCCCCTTTGGCTCTCTTTCATATACATTTATATATATATATATATATATTTTATTTGCTCAAAGCAAAGTAGCAAAAAACCGCAGCAACCATTTTGTCAGTGCAATAAAAGTTTTGCGTGTGAAATGCCTGACGGGCAAACAAGACCATCGCAGCCATAAGGACCATGAGGACCATCATACATACATATGTACATACATACATACATAGCTTAAGCTGAAACTGAAACAGAAAATGAAGCGAACTGAAATGAAGTTGGTGGCATGGCATGGCATGGCACGGCACACGGCCTGCTCTGGCCTGTTGTCAACTTAATCAGCTGAGAGTTTTGCGGCCTGTGCGACCGTGTGGGACATATGCACTTTAAATTATGCATATTTGTACGCCCAGTCCCGCCCACTTAGTAATTAAGTAGATAGCAAAGCTCGCTCTCTCTCTCTCTCTGTGTGTGCGAGTGTGTGTGGCAACGTTGACTATCATTTTAATTAGAAATTTATGCGTTTTGAGTTGAGCTTAAGCGCCGCTGTCAAAGCATACTTAAAAATGTTTCAGTTTTCTATTTCACACACACAAAAAATTGTGTTGCCTACTTATGTGCGCTGCCTAAGAACAGTTGATTGATAAGTTTCGTTTGGCTTAGTTAAGTTGCATATTCGATAGGCAAATTAAAGAAGAAAGAAAAATGTAATAAATTACTTTTAAGCTGACAAGACTTGTTCATTTATCAGGAAAGCAGTAGCTAGTGACCACTGACCACTGACCAGTGACCAGTAAGTAAGCAAAGAGCCAATCGATGTTTTATCTATGTATGTATCTATATATGTACTACTTCTATTTATAGGCCCATCAATTACAACAAACGGACTTTTGGTTCCTTTCTTTTTTTTTTGCACAGTGTAAATAGCTTTGAGGCAGCTTGAATTAGATTCATGTGAAACAAGTTGCGTAGCAATCGAAAGAAGCAACAACAACAACAACAACAGAAAAATATTCCAATGCCACAGGCCACAAGCAATAGCAGTCGTAAAAAGTTACCACAACATAGATACAGACACACACACACACGCACACACATGTCAAGCACGTAACTGGTTGGCCTTCTAGTTCGTTGAGAGTCAACTGAGTATGTCATTTTATTGAATCAAAAACCACTCAGCTATTGAAAATCAATTTGCACTGCAACCAGCTAGTCAGTCAGTCAGTCCGTCAGGTAGGAACAACGCCCTCAACTCAACTGGACCGACCACAAACTGAGCAAAGTTCGGTTTCAAGAAATGGGACAATAAATACGACTGCTAGCCCCTAACATAAGCCACGCACACAATTTTCCACATTTACACTTGTAATAATAATAAAAAAGAACAAAGAAACGAACACAACGAATATACGAATACCCTAACATATACGCTATATCAAAGTTCAACTAAAATGCTGCAAGAATATAAATCAATTTTCAGAAAAGTTCTATAAAGTTTGCAATAAAAGTTTTTCATCAAAAACAATATTTTTTACATACTGCGGTTACATATTCAATGAGAATACTATCATACCCGATTGCCACATCAGAGCAATCTAAACTTATCCAAAATGGTAGACAAAAAAAACCCAAGAAGAAGAAGACACAAGACAGTATGTAAAATTTTATTGTTGTTGTTGGCAACACTATGTACAACTGCAATGGCATTTTGAGGTATGCTGATCAGCAGTTCCCTCACCAATACACCAAATCGAGTTAAGAGCACAAGGACGCACACACACACACACATACATATATAATAGGGGCGGCCATGTTAGATATGTTGGGTTTTGTCAAGCCATTCACCTGTATGGAAAATGAAGCGGCAATGCCACTGAAAATTGATGGCAGTCACGTAGAATGTCAGTGAAGGCAGCCAGAAAGAAGAAAATCCATAAAAAAGAAGACTTGAAGAGGCAGCAGCCCTCTCTAACCTGCTGCTCTCTGCTTTTCCTCATGTTTTTCCTCATTTTTTCTGTGTGTGTGCTATAAAAATAAAAGGCAAGCATGTAAGCAACTGAACAAAAAATGCAAATTGCAAAAGAGAGAGAGAGAAAAAAAAGGGAACAAAATTGAAAGCATGCCACATTGCCAGGGCAGGTGACCAAAAATTGTATAAAGCAGGAGTTGGATGGAGCAGTTGCAGCTGCAACCAGTTAAAGTCTCATTACAGCCGAGTCGTTTTTTTTTGGCCTGACCTCAGCATTTCACGCAGTTTAACCAACTTGCCCCAGGGAGTGGCATGAAACTGATGCTGCCTAATGAAAGCCATAACTGTGCATTAGCACCGGCTGCCAGTTAGTTGTTGGTGTTGTTGGCTTGGTTGGCTTGGTTGGTTGGTTGGTTGCCTGGTTGGTTGGTTGGGAGCATTGACTCCCATTTAAGCTGGCTGCCAAGGCGCCTGCTTACCAACGTATATGGACAATAAAAGGCGGCTTCATATGACATGAAATTGCCGCACGCAGCCATAAAATATATATATGTATATGTGTAGCACGCCCTCCGCCCACTAACGTACAACGTGCTGTGTGCAGCATCTACAGAGGCAAAGAAGAAAAAAGCTTGGCAAAATAATAAATAAAACGCTCGCCCCAACAAGCCATGCAAATGGCGCCGCTACACATCCGTATCCGTATCCGGTTGTCGGTGCTCACTGTTGCCAGTTGCCTCATGTCAATGGCATTGCTGTTGCTGTTGCTGTTGCCTTTGCCGTTGGCGTTGGCAATGACCATGCCTGCTTTTGCTTGCTGGTAAGGCGTTAAGCGTGAGCCGATTACGCGCACTTATCAGACTTGGCTGCCAGGCGACACAAGAAGCAACAGCAATGTCTACAAGCGCCATTTTCTCTGTGCAACAGCAGCAGCACCATTAATTGTTGGCCATAAATTTTTAGCCTTTACGTTTTAACCAACTTGTTTTGTACTAGTTCAAAGAAGTCGTAAGAATTTATATGTACTATTTACTAGCCTTAAGCTAAATTAGGCCAAATACATGTGTGTGTGTGTGTGCTGCTACCTTTAACTGATAATTGGATACTTTAACTAAATAGGTTTAAGGCTCTTTCTAGTTCCATTTAATTCATTTAAATCGCTTTGCAACACTATAAAATTCTTGTATTAAAAGCATTTTAAGAGCTTTACACAAATATAATTACTGAGCATAAGTACAATAAATCACATTAGCATAGCATACATTTCAGGGCGCGCTCTCTCTCTCTCTGTGTTCTCTCTTCTTTTATGCAATTAAAGTCTTCAGTTCCGTTGGCATTTTGCAGCTGGGTGTCATTAGGATTTTTCTATGCAGCTTTGACTGTGTGTGTTTGTGGTCTAAAAAGTGCTCTTTAATTCAATGCAAAGCAATGCAACAGAAGACAACAAAAATGGCGAAAAAACTAATTGCTGCTTTTAGGCGTTAATGAAAATTACAAATTGCGCATACGCCGCATGGTGCGCGTCTGTGAATGTACGGCTTACTGTGGTCTATATATACTCTGTATCGATGTGGCATTGTCATTGCATGTGGTAGCTGTTGCATAATCGCTGCTCTACATTTCATGCTTGGCTGCAGCACTAGAAACAGCAGGGTGGCAACAACAACAACAACAACAACAATGATCTCAATAGCAACAACAAGCAAACCCATTAGAAGTTGCAACATTTTTACTATACACAGCTAGCAAGAAGGAGAGTGAAAGAGCGACGCAAACACACCCACATACACACACATACACAGACGCTGTTGCACTTTCTTTTCTTTTGTTTCTTTATATACCCTGCAGCCAGTGAAGAAATGTATGAAAAGCAGCTCGAGGAATATATATTCGATTGTTTATATTAGAAATTTATACTTAAGCAGCAATAATTTTCATTTAATTTACATAATTTCAGCTATTTTTATCTATTTTTGTTTATTACTGACTTTTATGCAGGGTATCTACTGGTCTTATATACACAACTAGTTGTTTTTTGCTTATGTCGAGTCACTTTTTGCGCTCAAAAGCACTCACTAAAACAAATAAACACTTTTCGCATTGTTTCGTTTTGACAAATGCGTGTAATTTACGGAAATGTTTGTTTGGTCACCCCGCTCTCCGTTCCGTCAGTCAGTCACTGACTCAGTCAGTCACTCAGTCAGTCATTCTCACTCTCTCTCTCTCTGTGTCTGTGTCTGTGTCTCTGTCTCTGTTTGCTAAATTGTCTTAAGCGTGTTTGCACGGCACTCACATGTCCTGTTTGGCTGCGTCAGCCAGCCTCAAATTAGTTGTTGCTCTAAAAGCCATGAAGTAAGCGCATGCCACACACGAGTTGCCTGCCCACTAATGACTCTGCTGCATGCAGCATGCAACTGCAACACAATATAAAGAATCTAGAAATATATATAGGTTAAAAATGTTAGTAGCTGCTGCTGCTGTTGCTGCTGCTGCTGCTGCTGTTCATCAAAGTGGCAATAAAATATGCGCATATTCATGCGCTCGAATGGCTCATTACAAGCGCCATTTTGTTGGTATTGTGTAGTGCAATTTGAGCTGCCACCGTTAGTAATAAGCGAGTCTGGCTAAAAGGCTACGGTTTGTTGGCTATCAGCTACTAAGCCAGATGAAGCGTAAATAGCGACAATGGTTAGAATATTTTTCCTTTTGCTTTGTTTTTTTTGAAACTTGAATTTCTTTGTTTTTTTTTTTGGTTTTTTGTATTTATCCGAGCCATATAATGATGCTTTTGTTGCGGTCTTAATGAGCGAAATTTTTCAGTTGCAATTTCGCTCTGTTTGTTAGCCAACTTGAGCCGTTGGGCCAATGTCTAGATATGGCCTTTATATCGTTACTTGGTAGCCTTTTGTTTCGGTTTCTGGTTTTCCTTTTTTTGCTTTTTGTTTTTTGTTTCTTCTTTTCCTCGCTCGTTTATTTTTTGGGTGAGCAATTTATGATACCTTTGTGGTTTCAATATCGCAATGCAAAGAGTAGAGCAACATAATTAAAAATTGTGACAGCCATAAATTCTTCTTCCTCTTTTTTTTCGTCTCTCTAGAGAGCGGCAATCATGGTCAAAATAAAAAATACAAAAATCAGCTTAAAACTTTGCGAGTTTTTCTTTCTTTTTTTGTTTAAAGTAGCTCGCTTCACTTGCTGTACAACTTATGTAGTTTGGTTGGTAGTTGTAGGTGGCGCTAGTAGGTTGGTTGGTTGGTTGGCTGGTCAGTGCTTAAAAGCCACTTTTGGCCAAGTTTGCTGGGAAATCAATTAGAGCGCATTATATGCAACTGAAGTTGAACTGAAAAGCACTTAAAGCCTGGCCAAGAGCAACGCCAAAGACAAGGGCAACATTTGATTCCTCTTTTGCCATTGTATTGTTCGTAATGTTGCTTTAGCTGTTTCTGTCAGCTGCCAGCTGCTTAAAAATCAGCTTCGACCCTCAGACACATGACCAGTGATTGTAGAAAAGAAGAGTTGACGTCCAACGACGACGACGACGATGACGATGACGATGAGAATGAGAATGATGTTGACCCACATCATCAGTTCCCCTATTTTGGACTGATTCTAGTTGGCCCTGACAGCAAAGCAGCTAGGAGAAGCTGTTTTTTTTTTTTGGTGCTGCGGGCTGGCCAGCGTTCAAAACTTAAAAGCAAAACACAGGCAACAGGCAACTGGCTGCTGGCTGCTGGCTGCTCGCAGCTGGCTGCTGGCAACTGGCGACAGGCAGGCCAGCCCACTAGTGTTGTAAAGTGTCAAAACGTGTACTTGTCGCTGGCAGGATGCGCGGCGGCTCCTTTAATTTGAATTTTATGCACTGCATGCATAAATTTATGGCAGAGAACACGCCCTCAACCGACTACGACGACGACGACGACGACGACGACAATGACAAAGGCAACATGACAGGCACATGTCCATTACGCTGCCACCCAACACACACACACACACACACAGAGAGAGAGACAGATATACTTAAATGTCTTGCTGCTGGTACTCAACGTCAGAGCAGCACCAGCAGCAGCAGCTTCTTATCTCTTGCACTGTCTTATTTAATTTAGCATTTATTTCAATATGTCTCTTGCTCTCTCTCCTCGCTTTAAATCCTTGTTGATTTCTATAGGAATTAATCTTCATGTATTATTTTTCATTTAAATTAATTGTGCATAAAATAATTGAAATAAATTAAATTAAATATTAATTGCTGCAAGTCAATTATGCGTTTTGTTGTTGCACACAGAGTTGCGTGCATTGATATCGATATACGATTGTAGCGCCCGTTGCTCTCACTCACTCACTCTCTCTCTGTCTTTGCTTACACGCTCATCAAATATGGACACATGACAACTTTAATATCCTGCTGTCAGGCAGCAAGGACAAGCTCACGCCCTCATGCCAATCCACTGTCACGTCTGTCATTCGCCCCGCTCTCACTTGCTCTCTCTCTCTCTCACTCTCTTTCGTACAAATATAAAAGAGAAGAAAAATAACATGTCGAAAATAGTGCTCGCAAGTACTCACATCAAAAGTCAAACAGCAAATGGCAACAATAACAATAACAAGGACAATCAGCAGCAATGCACGCGCCTCGTTGCATTATAAATGCTGCAATTGCGAGAGTGCTGAATTTTTTTGTGTTTTTTTGGGGAAAACTGTGTTATTCCTGTGGCAAGGCTACAAATAATCAACAGACCTTGTCTATCAGGCCTGTCTCACAGCTGCTGAACACAAGT
This sequence comes from Dettopsomyia nigrovittata, assembly GCA_037040065.1. Taxonomy (NCBI): domain Eukaryota; kingdom Metazoa; phylum Arthropoda; class Insecta; order Diptera; family Drosophilidae; genus Dettopsomyia; species Dettopsomyia nigrovittata. Next base: position 36,289 of record JBANCX010000071.1, read on the forward strand.
CAATATGCTCGACAATACCGTGAACCGATGATCCGTGTTGCATAACGACCATACAAGCTATAAATTTAGCTTTAAATGCTACAAAGCTTAAATTTGTTATAAAAAACTAACAACAAAATTAGTGAAAAGCCAAGTTTATTGTGGCTCAAAGCTTTAAGCTTTCACTAAGTAACTAATTTATGTACTTAAAGAGCAAGTTCGCAGCTTAGTTAATCAGGATTAGTTGCTAAGATAAACGATAAATGGCTTAGACATAATTGTTTGAGGTTATAAATATTGATTAAATCAATTCTTGGCTATATAATTAATTGTTTAATGCCAGACAAAGCTTTCGTAAGTGTATTTTGTGAATAATTCAATTAATTCTTTCTATCTTTTTGCTATGCAAACGCGCTTAGAAAGCTTCTCAACTTACAGATTTAATTTCCTTTTTGTCGTGCTTAAAAAGAAACTCGATTTTCTCACTTTCTTAATACTTTTATACAATATTCTTTAATCTCCGTCTTGCGCTTTCTTCGTCAGCTCTTTTTTAATTGCGTTTAAACTCAAAAATAAATCGCAATTTCATTGCAAGCCACAAAAATGCAAGAACTATGAATGATATTCAATACAACGACAACAACTTAAGGAGAGAGAAACACTTAGAAATCGAGAGCACGCAGAGCAAGAGAGCGCAGCGCAGAGCAAAAGAGCGCAGCGCAGAGCAAGCGAGTGTAACAATAGCGTTTAACCTCAAAAATAAATCGCAATTTCATCGCAAGCCACAAAAATGCAAGAGCTATGAATGATATTCAATACAACGACAACAACTTTAGGAGAGAGAAATAATTAGAAATCGAGAGCACGCAGAGCAAGAGAGCGCAGCGCAGAGCGAGCGTAACAATAGCCACAAAAATGCAAGAACTATGAATGATATTCAATACAACAACAACAACTTAAGGAGAGAGAAACAATTAGAAATCGAGAGCATGCAGAGCAAGAGAGCGCAGCGCAGAGCAAGCGAGCGTAACAATCAGATGCTAACTAGACTTGTATGTGTAAATGTCACACGTGCTTTTAATTATTCTCTCTCTCGCTCTCAGTTTAAATATCTGTGTGTGTGTGTGTGTGTGGTACAGTGTGCGGCATAATTACATTTTGTGGTATTTTGTAAAGTGTTGATTATTAATTAAAATAGCTTTATTTACCATGGCACATGCAACAATAGTACAAAATGCTTTGCCATTTTAGAAATTGCTATCAAAATATACATACATTTAAACAGAATATCAGTTAAATATTTAACATTTAAGCCTAAATACAAGCATGTAATTATGCCATAACGTATTTACTGTGTCTGAGTGTGTGTGTGTGTGTTAATGGCTATAATTAAACTGCAACGTGAGACGTTCAATATGCAAATTGCGCACACACAACTTGAATGCTTTAAGTTTTGATAATACATACATATGTATCACTCTAAATACATTTATTTTTACTTACTTATCTCTGTCTCTCTGTCTTATATGAATATTACAGAAGGAATTATTCGTTAGCAAAGTTGAACCAACTTCGCCGCGAAACGAACGAAAATTTTCCGCTGCCACAGCGCCATCGATGAAAACAAAGTGGCTGAAAGCATTTAAGAGCCTAAAGCCGGCGGGTTCTGGTTCAGCACAACAAGCAGATAGGTAAGTGTAGTGTAGCTCATAACCTCAAAAATTTACCACAAAACACCAACAACCAAAGCCCTCTACCTGCTCCTCCTCCATATACATAACACAAGCATAACATTTATGTCTATAAGCCATACGCTTTCCCATATATATGTACATACATAAATTGCCATTGCAACTGGAGAAGAAAACTCACGAAAATTACGCGCAAAATAGTACACGGAAAATATATATTTCTATACAAAGTACACACAGACAGTGCTACATGCAACTAAATCAAGCGCGTTTTGCCTGCTCCTCCTCCGGCCTACCAAACAATTTAATATGACTAAAAGCCGCTAAAATATGCCATCAAAACCGACTGAAAGAATATGAAGGCAACTCTCCTTTAAATTATGCAATTTTTTGCGCAAATTTCCAACAAAATTTTCCACTAAAATAATTTAATCAGTGCGCTAAACACACACACACACACACACCAAAAAAAGATGAAAAACGAGAAAAACTAAAGAGGAAAAAGGTACAAAACAAGCCGCCGCTTTGAGTTGTGTTTTGTGGTTGCTCTCTGGTTGCAGACTGAAATAACCACATTGCTCCCTAGTACCTACAACTGATTTGAACCGAACCGAACCGTACCAGTATCCAGTATCCTATATATACAACTTTAAGACTCGTAAATTTAAGCAAAAATCCAAAATTCTTTTATTAAGTACATTAAGTAAGCTGTATTTTTTTTACTAATTATCTCTTAAAACTTTTTTCTACAAAAATCTTATTATGACAAACATATAAACGAAATAATATTTTTATTTAACAACCAAAAAATCAAACAAAATGCGTTACATTCGATCAAAAAAATACCAAATCGTTATAATACTATAAAAAATTGGTATTATCAGCCAACCACCCCGACAAAATCAAATGTACCACGCTGTATCAACCGTTCTGACCTTGAGGTAACCAACAAAAATTAATCAAGCAAAAATTCCTAAAAAATTTCTTCTTTTCTT
>JBANCX010000072.1:0-21962 GCA_037040065.1 Dettopsomyia nigrovittata
ACCATAGCTGCTAATAACTTGGATGTATATGCTTTATTAGCTGTGGTAGTAGCAATAAGCTCTATAATAAGCATCTATATTATTAAGTGTATATTCAGAAAATGTTGTTGTGGCAAAAGAAAATCCACGAAGAAGGTCAAAGCGAATTAATAAAGTTTAGTTTATAAGGCAAGGCAACCCAAATATTAAAAATAAAATTTAAAATTAAAATTAAAAAGCGCATTTTGTTTAAGTTTTCTTAGGTTTTTTGTTTTTAATGGAGAATTTTTTCTTCAAGTGCCAACCTATATTTAGTATGTTTAAATATTTATGTATTTAAAAAAACCTAACTTAGGAGGTCATATAAAGTTTATTTTCTAATAGTACAAACACTTAGTCCTAAGAACGTATTTGTTCCTCGGATTCTGCATTGCGATTGAGAGGTGAAACCGGCGGATCATTTCCCAGGATTTTCTCTAAACTTTCTGACTTCACAACGCCACTCTCATCGGCATATTGCACAAGATCACATATAATAGGTGACTCAACAACTAAAATGTATTGGCATGTCTTTGGCTCTAGCAAGTACATAGAGACAGCTGTGCCGCTTGATGTAACAGGTGTACAAGTTAATTTTACATCCACCTCACGGGGCAGACCAGAGCGATCACAGTGGGTGCCCTTCTCATAGTGGTGCCAAATGGAAGATGTGTACCCTGGACGGCGGGCACCTTTATCGGGATTTGAGGTGACCCATAGCCGATGGGATTCCTCTGAGAAATATCCAAGAAATAGTTCGACTTCACTGTTTTTATCTTTGTGGAACTGACGCACATGACGGCCATAACAAAACTCGTACTTCCACCAACCAGTACCCTGCACGAAAAGGAAATATTAGAGCTATGATTTAGGACAAATAAATAAATTAATTAATTTAATAATTACTTACACCTGTTAGACAGTTTTTACCGGAGATAAAGTCCTTGATAGGCGTCAAATCAGTTGTGATCGGTGGCGCAGCTCCGGGCGCAGCTCTGGCCATTAGAAGCTGTTGATAATCATTCTCCATTTCCACATCTCCATTGGCCATCAGCTCCAAGATGATTTTATCGACATCGCCGCTATATTTAAATGTAACCATATCACCTTCAGCTTTCGACCATAATTTGGCAGGAACTTTGCCATCCTTGGAAACCAGTAAATCATGTTCGCTCTCTCCCCACTCATTCAACTCCTGACGCAGCATGCTTAATGGCTTGTGTGGCTCAGTTAGTGAATTGTAACACTTAATGGACAGCTCTTTGGATTCTTCGGCATGGAATGCAGGGATGGTGCACAGCGTTGAGGTTAGAATGATAGCTTCGTAGTTGCATGACGATGTTTCTTTGAATGAGTAAATATCATCTTTGCCATGGGGATAGCATACATAACGAACCATTGTGGTGCGTGGTGCTTCGATAATGTCGCAAATGGTTCCATCACTAAACTCCATTTCATAGTACGGATATTTAACATTATCGATCTTAATGTGCTTGTACTTTGGCTTGCCGTCCGATTTAATTTCCAGCTCCCATTTCTTTTTTGCCAATTCAGTCTTCTCCTCACTCCATTTGCCCAAATAGTACTCCTGGAATTTAACATTCTTGCCCTCGCGCTCTTCGTGGTATTGACGCACATGATGTCCGTGGCATATCTCATAAGACCAATAGGCCTCGATGCGATACGAACATGTGGGCGCCGAAAATATTGGCTGAAGTAGATCAATGGGAGCTAAAATAAATGCGCATTTATTAGTTATTCAAAAGTAAATGTGTTGTTTGCATACAGAGCTCTGGCTGGTTGGATTTCTCCTCCTCTTTGGCTGTGCTCAGTTCCGGTATTATGCACTCGTACTTTTCCTTTTCTTGTGTGTAAAATGTGCGGGTCTCTACGCTCATGGCCTATTAGATTTTAATACTAATGTTTAGGACTCAGCACTCTTTTGAAGCTCTACTTACCGACTGTGCCAGTAGATCCGGCGCCTCAAAATCTATTTTGTACAGCACTGAATCATCAAAATCTTTGGCTTCATGTGCCAAAGCAGCGGCAAGCACAACGTGCAGCAGCATTAAGCGTGACATCTTATTGGCTTTATATTTGTTTTGTCTTGTGTTTGTTTAATATTTGTTTTTCATTACAAACGCCAGTTACACGTCGTCTAGAAAATAATAAACATCTGATTTTTATGTTGCTGACAAAGTGTGAATGGTAAAAGTGTAACCGTAACCTGTTAAATGGCAAACAGTGTGTCCATACTACAGTTAAAAACATTTTCTTTTTATTTATAAATTTGTGTTAGGCGGTTGTTTTTAGTTTTTAAATTATTAGCTGAAATTTATGTTCTTGTCTTTTTTCCTTTGTTATGAAGCAGTTCTATATTGACTTTTTCCTATATTTCAAAGAATTTAAAAAAACAAAATAGCCATTTAAAAAAACTCCATCATTCAGTTATTTTCAGTTTATTGGTTTATCTAGTAACCCCTGTTGCTTCCTCTGACGACGCTGTGTTGGTATTATCTGCTGACCAACCTGTCTCTATTGTCTTAATATGATCTAATGGAATTTTGTCAATGGCATCCAATATAAATTTAAGTGAATGCGTTGTACGTGGTATCCACTCCATCAGGCGCGAAGTAGTGGAGGTCTGAGACGCTAGATCGCCATCATCCACAAAGTCCTCATCGCCTACAGATAACGCACGACCAGCACCCAAGTAATCCTGATAATCATAATCGCTGGTCAAGGGATTTACTTTGGAGTAGTAAATGGCAGCAAATGTGGAGTAAATGATCAAAATGGCTGTACCAACCTGTATAAAAAGGACGAAAAAGCACGTTTAACATTTCTTCAAGAAATCGATTGTATTGAAGTTCTTACCTGAAATGCTGCCCAGAACTTATAGGAGCCTTCAGTAATGACAAAATCATAGTAGCCCTTAAGTGGATCACCTTTAATGTATCGTCCCTCTTCCACATCTGTGCTTGCAGCCTCAGGTTCACGCTTTTGCCGCAAACCACGAAGGGATCCTTCCTTGGCAGCTTCTCCCTTGGCACCCTTAACCGGAGCAACTGTTGTTGTTTCGTCCGAGGTGTCAGTTACTCGAGTAGAAGGGATTGCTATTGTTGTAGTGGTTCCTTTTGCTTTTTTAGTCTGATTACGCTGTGCATATTTCTCTCCATCCATGCGTGGTGGCTTCTTGGAATTAATTCTCGTCTTTTGCTGTTGCTGCTGCTTTTCCAAACGGTCTTTCTTTAGCTGCTCTGTACTCTGCTGATGCCGCACGGCCACAGTATTCCAAGCATTGGTGATGGCTTGATAAAGATCCCACATTTGTTTGAGTGTTTTCAAGAATGTCACCAATGATGATTCTGTTGTCACAGGCGCTTTGACTATAGCATTCACCGTGGACGGAACTGACTGCGTCGCCATGACATGTCTCTGGTCTGTTGCAGGCTGAAAGCCCATAGGATAATCATAGACTTCATCATATGCTGGATATGGTGGACTGTGGATTAATTATAATGAAAACTTTGTCAAAGTTGGTGTACTGAATTCATTCTTACCGATCGACAGCTGACTGCAATTTGCGATTATTGGGGACTGGAGCAGGCGTTCTCCACTGTGCATAGTAGGCATCATAGGGCTGCCCTTGAACTGACCTGCCTTCATCACTACCAGGTAGTTCGTCGGACGCAGCTGAGCTATCGCTCTCCGCCTGCTCTCGATCATAATCGTCTACTGCATCATAGTAGGGTTCCTCCTCATTGGATTCTATGCTACGATGCGGCGGTCCAAAGTTATCTTGCCGTTTTGCTATCGGTGGATCCATACTCTCTGCATGCACAACAACAGCACGCTGCTCCTCATAGTAGTTGTTGCTCTGGCTGCTATTTATGGCAGCTCTGACCAGGCGTTCCACTGTAGCTGGGACTTCCTTAGGCATTTCATTGTTATCCGCTTGAAAATGAGACCACAGTCGTTGTATTAAACCATTGCGTTGATATGCCTCATCTTGTGCACGTTTAGCTTCTAGGAAGGCAACAGTGGTCAAGGTAAGTGCAAATAGTAATAGGGCCAAAATCAGTTGCCATATACCCGGCCAGCACTTGCGTTGTTGTCGCTTTGTCGATATATCCGTATAATCCAACATGCTGAAAATCCTTTATTAATCCTTTTCTTTTGATAACCCTCGGGGGCTGTTCGCTACCTTCTCACTTGGAGTTCACGTTTAAACTAAATGCACAATTTTAGCCGCACCGCCAGAAAAACTCCCAATTTTCATTCCAAATACATATGTATATGTGTTTGTGTGGTGCTAATGCCAGAGAAATGTAGTTGAAAAGGTCTTCAGATACTTGTTATATCTAGAACATCTACGTCTTGACTTTGCCTCGTTGAAAGGTGTTAATCTTTGAGCGTATCGCATTGAATATTGGGCCACTGATCTACATTTCAGCTTAACGGTTTTAGACATCAATTAACATGTAAGTTACCCTACACACAAACACACATATATGTATATATATATATATATATTTATATATATTCTCTCCTAAATTTTTATCTATTCTTTGATTTATGCGTAATCGAAGTATATTCACATGTTTATCTCAAAAATTCTTGTTTTTTCTATTTATTTATTTTCGCGGTGAAAGTGCGCTACGTGATTTCCTCTAGAAGAATACCTCTTCGTACTCTCCTCAAACAAAGGAAGAATACACATACATAGGGAAGCTCTTCATATCTAGATCAGAGTCGAGCAAGAGCCCCCGACTCTGACAGACGTACATATGGCACGCGCATAGATACAATTTTACAAATATACATTTATTTGTTAGTTTAAGTATGTAAAGCGTGGCCCTTTGATTATTGTTAAAGAGAGAAAAAAAAACAGTTATAATAGACCATTTGACAATCAAGATGTTATCCATTTATAGGGTAAACCAATTGAATTAGGGCCTAATGTGGATATCTATTACGGTAAATAAACTATTGCTAAGCAGACAAATCTGATTCGATTGCCATTATTTTATATTTTCTTTGGGTTGTCTCTGGAAAATATAAACATCGTTTTTGTTACCTTTCTTAGTCTTGGGCTATAATAATTTTATTTAAAATTTAGTTTTCTAACATTTTTTTTATTTGAGCTGCTGTTTTTTCGTTGGTAGTTGCTGTTCCTGTTTATTGCGATCTAGTTTCAATTGATTTTTTTTTCATTTAATTCTTGGCCACTTTTTTGTTCTGTGTATGGACTAGTTTGGTTAAGATCTTTCGGGTGTGACCAGAGGGATCGAAATGGTTAGTATGCTCGCTAGCCTCTTTCTTGGAGCGTTGTTTGCCGCTGTGCCCAGAGAATATGTGCTTGCCATGATCGTAGTTGTAGTGCTCATATTGATCAAAGTGTACATCAACCATATTGGCTGTTTGAAGATATTCTTTTAGGGATTGTGCAATAAGAGATTGTTTGGTTTACTTGAATACAATATTCCAATATCACATCAGTTGTTGTTACACCTTGAATCGCACATCGAAAGCTATTGCACGATGCTCAGTTCAGCCCTCTTCCCAAAAGCTTTAAACAGAGCCCAATTTTGTTTTCATATTTGACTTTTTAGAGTTGGGACAATGTTAGATTAGTGCCTTACTAGACAAATGTTTTCAACGCTTGCTTGAATCAATTATTTTATTTTAGTTTAAGTTAATCGACATCATCCTTCGGGCGAAGTGTTTTTAGGCGCTTTGCGTTAGTATTCTTTTCATCTGTAGCTTGCTTGCGGGCTTTGCGATGTGTATCCTTGGCAATGATGCCTTTGCTTCTTGCTGACAATTCACTAATTGATGGCAGATCAAAATCATCTGGCATTTTGTTTTCAAAGGAGCTATCCACAATCTCTGGAAGTTCGAGCTGTACAGCCTTTTCCGTATGCACACGTTGCACATGTTCTTTCATTTTGTCCGAGCGATGGCTGCTGAAGCCACACAGTTGGCATTTATAGCGATTTAGGCCACCTTCGGTATGCTTTAGGGCATGCCGTTTTAGATTCTTACTCTGGCTAAACTTGCACCCGCATATCTCACAGATAAAGTCGCGTCCTTGCTTGTGTGTCTCAATATGTAGTTTCATATTTTCTTTACGATTTGCTCGATGCTTGCATCCAGGCACTGTGCAGGCAAAGAACTCACCAGTGTGCAGCAATTTATGACTCTTCAGTGCTTTCATATGTGTGGTACTGTAGCCGCAAACATCACAGAGCATCTGTTTCTCTGGATTATGCACTAGCATGTGATTGCTGAGGCCCTGTTTCCATTTGAATGCTTTACCACAGTGGGTGCAGACATGGGGTGTCTTAGACGAGTGCTTAGGCTGATGTATAAGAAGCGCAGCTCTCGTGCTGAAGCGATTATCGCACTCTAAGCAAAAAAAAGGCTTGCGCACGTCCGAGCCATGTCGCCGTAAATGTGAATCGTACTCTCGCCAATCAAGGAAACCTACTTCACACAGCGAGCATGTTAGATGCGAGGGCTCACAACTGGACATGTGATCAATCATCTTTTGGACCTGATAACACTTGAAATCACAGCCAATGCAATAGTTGACTTTACTGCTAGACTTCACAGCACGTGGATTTTTGAGCTGCAGGTAAAGAAGATATTAACAAGTTGTTTGATTCAGGACATATATGAATTCTTACCTTAAAATAACTTTGTTGATTCTCGAAAACAACATCTGCCTTCGATATAGGCTGCACTTGCTCCTCGACATCACTGGCGCCAAGTGTTCTCGACTCAAGTCCAGTGCTCAAATTATTAGACTGTTCTATTTGATACAAGTTAAGGAGCTCTGTGACTGAAAGTATTTGAGCCAGCTCACGGAAATGCGATTCGTGCTCTTTTGCCACCGAAACAACATCCTCGTAAAAAAAATCTACAATTGTATGCAGACAAACGGTACAATTAAAGTTGCGTATGGTAACCTTAAGAGGATTGTCAATTGAGAATTGTTTCTGTTTTTGCTGATTAATGCCAATGAGCTGACTTTGCGCAGCCACCACACAAAAATGAACAGTACAAGTGCATGGAGCATCATCCGAGTCGAGCTCAAGCAGTAGATCACAAAACTGACCGGTGCGTCGTTGATTATTTAAATAATTTGAGACTTTTGAATGCAGCGGCTGATGGAGCGTCGGTTGAACTACAGGCATTTGCATTTTTTTATTAAAAAATATTCAAAATAAACAAACAATAATAAGTAAAGTTGTTTGAAAAGCCATCAGCTGTTTGTCGACAGTGTGACCATGCCAATGCGCTGTTGCATGATGCCATTCACATGTTAACATTAAGACATTTTGCTTTGTTTGACATGCACCATTACAAGTTAGTTGTACGTTACTTTTAAAAATTTCAGATAATTCAAAGCATCTTTAAATTAGATATTTAAATAGTTTAGTTTAGTTTTTTATTAATAATATAAAATATCAAAATAATAACTTTAGTTAACTTAAAATGATATCATCTACTTTACGCGCAGAGGGGCAGGAGCAGTCTTATCATTTGTTTACTAAATTGATAAGCGGATTATTGAAGCGTTGGTGGCAGCTTCGTCAGAGCTTTGATCTGTCTGATCAGTCGTGTCTAGCACTGTGAAATGAACAAACGTGCTTAGTGAAAAGCAAGTCAACAAAGAATAAAACCAACGAAACAAACGCAATCATGGAAAGGTATATAATACATTTAAAACATATTTAAACTAGTAACATTCAATCTTTTGCAGCATTTGGCAAGAGTTTCTATCATTTATAAAGACTTTACTCTGTTTTATGTTAGCTTTGATGCTGTTGCCATTATTGCTACTATCTTTTGTGTGTAAGTAAAGCTATTATAATCAGATCAGTGACCATAAATCGAATAGATCGAACGGACTATAAATAATTCAAGCATCGATTGATCGCCCACTGGGTGACCGTTTAGATTATTCTCCTGCAAAACCTTTCAGGGAAAGGAAGATTTTGATAAGCAATGTTTATTAATAATTAAACAATGCGTTGTGTATGCGTTTAACTGTTGCACATTTATGGAACCTAGACAATCGACGAATTGAACCTTGACCAACTGAATTACTCATAAAAATTTGCCATCAGCCGATAAGACCTAACGAACGTAGATTTCGGGGAGCGCGATAATGCATTCATACATATAATGTCTATTATAATTTTTTAGACCCATTGAAAAAATTGCTATAATCATTTTACGAGAATATAATATAATCAACAGGCTGAAGAAGGTATTTTTTATCAGTATTATCCGAACGAGTTAATCTCCTACATCACTTATATATGTTCGATTATAGGGTATTTTACAGTCAGGCAGATTTTATATCATTTGCATTTGCAGGTGCACATTTCGGCAACGAGTTGGCCAACTACATACTGACTATTAAGTATCCTAATTTGACCATCTCAAACTCAAAGAAGATACGGACGTTAATCGATACGCCGAAGAATGCGGGCATCTTTCACTTTCTGCTCGAAATAGAGGGACCCTGTGATTTCGAGAAGATTAAGCGTGCATATGCGATACAGTTGGTTGAGCTGAAGAATAAGGCGGGCATTGTCAAGTTTCCAAAGCTCAGACAACAACTGGTCAGCTGCTGGGGTCACTATGCTTGGGTGAATGATAGCACGTGAGTAGGTAAAGCTGTCAAAGGGAGAGTTCTATTAGTTCGTAGTTTCCTTCTCCCCATTCTAGTGGCTTTAATATCAACAACCATGTGCTGCTCAGCACCCATAAATATCGAGGACGTCCCATAAACGAATCGAATATACAGGATTATGTTAGTGAGCTGGCAACCAAGTATATACCCTCGGATCAACCCCAATGGCAGGTCACTGTCATTCCCAATTCGGATCAGGCTCAACCCTATTATATACTCATTAAGGTGCATCACTTGATCATTGCCGAGGAGGAGGATCTGCATGTCAGTGAGATGTTGTTGCTACAGGACAACGAGAAGAAATCAATTATTGAGATACAGCACGGATTGACCAGCCAGCCGACTGCAGCCAGGCAGCTCTCCCATTTTGTGCGTCAACCGGAGCATATTAGTAAGTTGGTACATCATGTGCTCCATTTGATAAGCTGTCACTGGCAGCAATTCATCTACGAATTTGAATCTCTCGATTTACCGGATGGGGCCAAGTCACAACCGGATGCACGTAATCTTAGCCAGCTATTGTCCTTGGCGCTTATCGTCCTCGTTAATTTTAGCTTTGACTATTGGCGTACTCGTGCATTGCGAAAGAAGCTCCAAGGTCGCCATGCTGGTCATCGTAAGGAGAAGGGTCTGCTGCAAACTCTATATATACTACTACAACGGGAACTGGAGCTGCGTAATCTCAATTGGAGAGTGGCACGTTCAGCACTCGGGCACAGCCTACAGCCGTCTAATATATTTAAGACCTGGACGAGAATCCTCTGGCAGCTGATATTGCATCGCGTTATCCTCCTTCCCTATCACTGTTACTGTGAGCTGGTTGCTTTTAGGGATGTACTGCTTCGTGGAAAAACTTCCTATGGCAACAGTTACTGTGCCCGCCTGCATTTCTATGTGCCATTGCTTCTCTATGCCCAACTGGAACTGGTTAAGATCTGTTATGAGCTGTTCAAGGCGCCACGCAACATATATGAGGTGCTTTTCGTGCAGCCCACTAAGGAACTCAATATTCTGCACAAGAAGTCCTATGCTGGACGTAAGATTGTCTCCTTTAGTCGTTCCATTGATGGCGCCGTGCTCCGTGAACGTCATCAGCATTTGTTTGGACAAGAGTTACGGGAATCCGACTTTAGCTTGGCTTGCTTGGCTGGCGCTGTGCACGATTACTTCAATACCTTCGCAGACAAAGCGGCAGTGCCGATGTTGCTGAATACCACCTGCCGCACCATTTCAAAGGGATATTTCACAGCTCGCAGCGGAGGCAAATCGGAGCACATTGGGGGAGTGGTCTTTTTACAGCTTCCCCTCGGGTCACCCGATGCCCTGAAGGCCCAGCAGCTACACGAGATTGTCGAGCGTATACGCAAACAACAGATAATGATTTACTTGGCGTCCATAGGGCAAACCAAGTATAGTCTGTTAACGGCCTTGTTGCCTCATGTCTTAACAAAAACCTTTATTAACTTTTTCTCATATAACTTTCCCGTGACCATAACGGAGATCTATGGCGCAGCAGACACGCAGTTTCAATCGGCATGGGGTCAACGAGTGCAGGATGTGTTGCTCTTCAGACCTCCCCAATCAAAGACTTGTCTGTCATTGAATCTGCATCGTTTTGGTGACAAATATAGACTAGCTGTTATGGCTGATACACAACTGGCGCCGGATCATACAATACTGGCGCGATCTTTTGAGCGTTATATGGAAACGGTGACTCTGTAAACAGATTCTCACAGAAAATTATTTTAATAAAATGTATACTTATTTATCCGCAAATAATCTATTTTTGAATTTGGCGCACCTTGTTAAGATTCAAATTCACACATCATTGCTATTCGCATGCTACCGCAGATATTCACACGAAAGCTCCGCGCGCAATACTTTGTTGTAATCGTCATTTGAAACAAAGATCAGATTTAAGTGTATCGAAAGAGAAAACAAATAAAAACTTGAAAGCAGTAAAATCTGCTCTGCACACCGCGTCACTGTGCCGAACGATAAACGTGAAGAGTAAACATAAACTAGAAAAATTGTAAGCTAAGGAACGACACATATATACCGCAGCTCATTGTGCTCTAGTTTTAGTTACAGTGTGAACTCGGTTCTTGAAAGTCGAAACATGCGATTGGCGCGTTTCTCTTTTTGCTTTTGCAATATAACAAATGCCGCATAAGCGCTAACTACTGTACTTAAGGTACAATAAGTTTTTATATAAAAACTAAAAACGGAAACTATAAAAATTAATTCTATCGCAAAAATTCATTAAGTTCATAAGCACATGACAATTAATATTTGTATTTAGTTAATCACATTTAAGATATAAACAAACGTCGCAATTACAACGTCAATTATAAATTAGTATACATCGTACATATATATGTTCTTTAATTGTGTAATTTGCTTTTATTGTTGATCTGTCATATCAGTATTTCATCTAATCAGTAGAACTTGTTACATTTCAATTATTTGAAAAATAGAGTTGAACGCGTGTGGAGGCGTCCAACATAACACGAACAAGTACAATAAACAGAATATAATACAAAATACGCATTAAAAAGTTACAATTAAAAAAAAAATATAAAATATAAACACTTCGTGTCGGATCTAAAGAAAAATAAAGATACGACTCAGGGCCTAACGTGAGAAGCATATAATAGAAAAGTTTGTGAAAAATTCACAAAACCTCAAAATTGATTAGATGCGAGTTAAATGAACCTTCATATTTGCACTTCCACAGCATACAATTTACATAAATAATAATAATAATAATAATATTTTCTATGTAAAACAATTTTCTTTAATTGAATTTCCAAACAGAGAAACCCAGACCGGAAAGTTGATTTGTTTTCGTTCTCGTTAAGCTATTGTTTATGGAGCTAGTAGTATTATTATTATTACTTAATAAGGCACTTCGAGGTTTACAGAGAGCGTTGCTCAAGCTTTCCCAATAAGAGCGCTTAGTGTGCTTGTCGGAAACAGCTCAGCTTAGCGAGACGTTGCCACTGACTGGTGTCTGTACGCGTTCACGATTCCTTTGTGTCACTGCAGCACTACGGCACTGCGGCACTGTGCTCGCTGATTAACCTTAAAGGCAATCAAAACAAATTAGAATTATTTCAAAATAAAGAGCTTGGCTTGTTGGCAAATATGTTGCAACTGGTGTTCATCTTGGCCTTAGGCATTTGTGACCATGCCTGGGCGAGCGAGGAGTCAGTGCTTACGGTGGGCGCAACACAGCCTGTCAAGAATCCAGGTCAGTTGAAACTCTGGCTTACAATCAGTGCACGCAAACGATTCCTAGAGGTCTCCTGGAAGAATGCACCTGCTGCTGAGGGCGACAATGTGCTTATCACAATACAAGACCCGCATAGTTTTAGGCGAAATATTCAGCCAACTGGCACACCACTGGAACGCTTCCCCAGCAGCAGTAGTGTCGAGGGCAGTGGAGCAGGGGCTGACTATGTGCCCATTGATGGCTTCACAAGCAGACCAAGCACAGTATCTAGATTGATGCCTAGAACGTTACCTCAACAGCATTGGATCTCCAATGATGGTAACAATGAGATTGTGGCCGCCATTACTCCCAGCTTGTCTGCCCAGTGGTTCACTACAGGAGTACCTTTTGATTATGCTCTGTCTCGCAACCTAACTACGCATAGCACATGCTATGGCTACTGGGCCAGCTATATTAATGCCGAGGGAAGCATCTTGTCTAAGACCTGTCTACGTGCGTATCCACGCTGGATGAATGAACTATGCAATGTCTTAAATGGACTGCGTCTACGAGATCTTTTCATACCTGGTACACATGATTCTGGATCCTATAGACCCAATTTTGATCCATTGCTGCGCGAAAGTCTTGTAACCAAGTATGCTTTAACCCAGGACGAAGATATACGTGGACAGTTGTTGCATGGAGCACGCTATTTGGACATTCGTGTCGGCTACTATCGTTCATCTGCAGAGAAGTTCTTCATCTATCATGGCATCACAAAGCAGCGTCCTTTGCATGAGGTTATAGAACAGCTTAAGGACTTTGTACTGGAAACAAATGAGATTGTTATCTTTGGTCTGAAAGAGTTTCCCGTAGGTGAGGAGAGCACCACATTTCTACTTTGATAAATTGTTTGCTTTAATAATAAGTATTCCATTATAGGTTTCGGAAAAGATCTGGGCGTGCATCGTCTATTGGTTAGTTATTTGCGTGAACAGTTTGGAGATCTTGTGATTCATCCATCATTGACGTGGCATGCCACAATGCAGGACATCTGGAAACGCCAACAGAATGTTATTTTAGCCTATGATAAGAACGAAATGGTTCAGGAAAATCCGCAACTGCTGTTTGGCGCTGTTGAGCAGCGCTGGGGTAATGTGCAATCCTGGCCACGTTTAGAAAGTCATTTACGTTTCATTAATGATTTTGATGTGTCGTAAGTTATAAATAATTATTCTAAGCACATTAACCAACCTAACTTTAACTCTTTTACATATTAACAGTCGCTTCTCTAGTCGTCCTGTGGTGGATATGGCTGAGCTTACACCTGAAACCTGGGATGTCATACTGGACAAGCATGGTGGTCTGCGTAAAATGGCCGACAATGTTAACTGGCGCATTTCGCAATTATATCGGGATGAGCTAGGCGAACATGCCAACATTGTGGCTGCTGATTTTATACGTGGCACCACATTAATCGATACTGCCATCGAATTAAATAGCCGCAAAATTAGATTAGATTTAATTTAAAAGCTTATGCAAACATGTTTTACAAGCATATTAATTAAAAAAATTAAAAATACAAAAAAAAAACAAAAGTGAATGAATTATTATAAATAAAAAAAAAAATGTGATTAATGTTTAAGTTTGAACATCACAAAAAGAAAGATTTTTTTTTAAATATTAAATTAAATCATAAATCAGATGTAATAAAACCTTATGAACTTTCAAACTAAATGGAAATTATACAAATAAAATAACACAAATTAAAATGAAACTATTAAATACAAATTTATTTAAAAATAAAGTTAATATTTATTTTCGGATCCTAATATTATTTTACAACGTTTAACAAATTATTTGAGATAGATAACTTTTTAAATATAAACATGTTTTATCTTTGTTTTGTAATTACATCAACATATGTACATACATATATATATATATATATATATATATAGTATATTTGCATTGATTAACATTAGTTTATATATTTATAGTATAGTTTCCCTAAATGTGTCACAACAGAGGCAAGTACAAATTTATTTGTATATAATAATAATAATAACTGAGTATATACGAAACTAATTCTACGAAGATTGAACAATCTGCACATTGAAATTTTGCAAATAAATACATACATATATAATGGGAGTTGTAACTAACATATAATACAATTCCAATAAAAAAAACATCTTGGGAATGTATTATCATCTAAACACGAAAAAAGAAATATCATACAAAATAGCACTCATGAGTAATTTAAATGCGATCTGTAGCTTTACTTAAGCGATTCATTCGATTCAATAATGGTTGTATTGAAAATAGCACGACACAAGTCCACCATGGCATTCGAGAGACGTCCATAGCAGCGAGGCTTATCCTTCCAGGCAATGCACAAATAGTAAAACGGAATGCCAGCTAAGGTAATGGCAATGCCAATAAGTAAATTCGCGGGCTCCTTCAAATTCGGCAATAGCACCAAAGTAACGCAGATGGTCATAAAAGTAATGGGCAGAGCCAAATGCACTTTGATCGGGCGCGGCAGATTTGGTCTAAGAAGGATAGAATGAAAGATAGATAGAATGATAGAAGAAAAATATTAGCAAAGTTCTTAAGAATTTGCTTTGTACTTACTTCTTATGACGGAGCCACAACATGCCCGCAATGCTGGCCACAACCGAAAGCCAAAGCACTGAGCTGAAGTAATTAATCAGCTCATACACATTATCGGTCAAGAGCATCAACAAAGACATCAGGCACTTAGAGTCAACATGGATGGAAAAGTCATATTTGAAATAGAATTGTATGTACATTGAACTGTCGACTTACGGTGAAGATAAGTGAAGGTATGGGCGTTTGTTGCTTAACATGGAATAGCTGAAAGAATTTGGGCAGATGACCCTCTTGTGCACCAGTTGCAAATAAACGCGCTGATGTAAATAAGACACCATTGACACCGCCAAATGTGCTCAGGGCGACAAAAATGGGCACCATAAAGGCCAATGGTCCAAAGACTTTGTTGCCAAAGGTAACTGCCACAGCCAACGAGCTAAGCATCTCCGGCTTGGAAACTACTGCAAAATATGCCAGATTAACTAGCACATAGATGCCCGTAACAAGTGGCATCGCTATCCAAATAGCACGCGGCAAGTTTCTAGATTAGAGAAGAGAACAGAGAAACGTGCTCTTAGCATGTATGTACATTAAAGTCTCAGTTTCAGCACTTAAATTGATTGCTGCGCTTCGTGAGCAAATTGATTTCATTAGTTGGCAAAAAAAAACACATAAAGATAAAAGCAACTCAGGCGTATGCCCACCCACAAAACGACCCTCAAGGACGCCTCAACAAGTGGGCGAACACAACTTGTTGCTATCTATTCTCTGCGCATGACGTAAATGGCAGCACAACCATTTGTCTTCTGTTGACAGAGGACCCCATCCTTGGGGTTTGCTATTTAAAATCTAAGCATTATTCTATTTTCTATGGTCTATTACGCTCACTTGTATGGATCCTGAAGCTCTTCAGTTACAAAGTTCAAGTAGTTCCAGCCGCCAAAGGCAAACAAACCCGAGTAGAAAGCATAGCCAATGTTGCGTGTACTATAGTTACCCTCCCATGGATTCGAAAAGTTATCCAGCTTGCCAGTTGTCATATAGTATAATCCAGCCAATATAATCATTACAAGGGCCAATAGCTTACCCACTGTAAAGATATCCTGAACCTTCATAGAAACCTTAACTGATAAGCAATTAATCGCTGTTAAAAGACCTGCAAATCGATAATAAAATATCTTAAATTGTATTTTTATATAAAGGCTAATAACTTAGTATAACATACAGAGACAAACGGCTGCCAGGAGTTTCACTGCATTCTGGGGTGGATCGCAATCTTCAAAAAACGGTTTCGCTGCATAATGTGCAAAGGTTAAAGCAACGATTGTCTGAAATAAACGAAATTAAAGTACAAAAGTAATTAGTTTCCCATTGGAGGAGAAATTTGCATATGTACTAATTGTATAGATAATATTTAGCTTAAATAAAACATATTATAATAGATTGGCAAGTGTATTTCTTATTTGGTATACCAAAGTCAATGTTTCACGTGTATTTTGAGGTTCAACTGTATATATTATGACAAACATGACAAACATTTATTATACGAGTTCTCTGAACTCAATCGAGAATAATTCTTGTTTAGTACCGGTTTGCATTGCAAGCAATGTTTTTACTTTTCTTGGGAGAAAGTTTGTTTTTTATTTTTTTGCAAAGCGTACATTGACTCAGTTGCGTTACTTGGCTAATTGAAATCAATACTGGTCGATTGTTTCCGCTTTAATTAAATTATTTACTCAAGAAAACAATCAATTTATATATTGGAACCTCAAAATTCAATCAATTCGCATTTAATTCAATTGAAAAGTCTTTCTTTACCTGTGTAGTTGGTCGGATGATGAGCAAGGCAATCCAGAGACGTAAGAATCCAACAAGTGGTCCAAATGCAACCAATAAATAAGCATAGTCCCCACCGGATCTGGTGATACTTGTGCCCAATTCAGCATAACAAAGTGCCCCAATTGTTGAAAGAATCCCACAGGCTGACCAAATTAAAAGAGAACTTCCGACAGATCTTTAACACGAAGAGAAAGAGAATTATTATCAAATAAATATTGCTTTTGTGTCTCAAGTGGCCCTGTTTTTTTTATTTATTTATTATTATTATTTCTATTTTATTTTGGTGTTTGGTGTGAATCTTGTAATTGTAGTAAGCAAACATCTCAAATGATATGAAGCTGATGCAACAATTGTTAGCGATTTCAGAATTTTTTTTTATAAATATTTTTATATTCAAGGGCAAACAAGCAATTGGCAAGGCTTAATTACTCATCTCCTTCAAATATTAAAAAAGATTGCTTTCGATTCATTCATTTCAATTTAGCAGTTTACTAGTCTTAACTATAAAAAAAGAAAAACAATTGTCAATTCACTATTAATGTTAATTCTCTTGACCTTTCCCAGTTAGTGTAGTTCCTTGTTAAATACACTTGAAAAGTTATGAATGCAAATTTATTTGTTATTTTTTAATTAAGCGTCAAGCAAATCTTCTGCTTAATTAAAAAAAATAT
This sequence comes from Dettopsomyia nigrovittata, assembly GCA_037040065.1. Classification (NCBI taxonomy): domain Eukaryota; kingdom Metazoa; phylum Arthropoda; class Insecta; order Diptera; family Drosophilidae; genus Dettopsomyia; species Dettopsomyia nigrovittata. The sequence goes on from JBANCX010000072.1 coordinate 17,069, forward strand.
ATAATAAAAAACTAACAAATATATAAATATAATTTAGTAAATTAGTCTACATTTAATTAAAACCAAACTTAATTTGTATTTGTTCTACTTTTGAACGATATTTAGACAGTCGATTGATGGACTAGTAAACCATGTTTGTGAAAATTCAAGATTGTTTTATAATAAAATGCTATTGCAAAGGGAAAATTTGGGTATATTAGGGCATTATAAATGCATATTACTTACTCAGTGTAGTAGAAGACACCTGTGGGTGCTATAAATATGCCAGAGCCAATAATAGTACCAACTATAATGGCCACACCATTAATAAGAGTTAATTTACGTTTGAGCACAATTTTCTCATCGGGTTGCTCGATGGATCCAGCTTCTGCTGTTGCATTCTTTGGATTTAGATGATTATTGGTGTGATTTGTAACCAAACTGGTAGTAACACCATTACCATAGCGTTCGCTGGTCATTATTATTATTATTGTTATGCACACAAGTATTTGGGATTCTTATTATTTATGTTGTGTGAGAACCACTTGTTGATATATTAATTACTTAATTATTTTCCCATCGACCGATGTCATTGCCACTTGTAAAGGGAAAAATTAAATAAAATAAGATAAACCAAAGGCACAGAAGCTTATTTCTTTTTAAAAGTTCGTTTGATAGTGTTCCTAAAAAATTATAGTAAAAGTCGTTAAGTGTTAATTTGTCAAAAAGTTGTCAATTTGGATTAATTACTACACTTATCTATTAAAAATGAAAGCCATGGGCTTCATTACACAGAAAATTATTTTAGTGTTCATGTGATTGTTTATAATAAAAATCCAAAAGAAACATATAGTCATCAAATATTGGCGCAATTTAAAGAACAGTTTAAAAAAAAACATAAAAATTGAGGGCAATGCGCAAGGTGTCGCGTGCCAATTTTCTTACGATTTCGTCATACATTTTGTAAATTGTAAACGTAACGTTAACGTGTGGCTGTTACTAGTTTTAATTACGATTTTTACACTTCTTACACTATTCTTAATTTTGTTTCGGTCTTGACAACTTTTTGATAAATGACAGCTCAAGAATTTTTAAGTTATTTCTTTCTTCACATGTATTATTATTACATAGCGAACATTCGCTTTACCATTCAAGTTTTAAACTGCTCCGCGGTGCACAATTCGTTTCGAGCGACCAGTTGAGACTGTTCATTCCATTTTTATGCGTTCGACCACAACATGTTGGCATAGAGAACCGAGACCGGCATTTTGGGCGATTTCAGACCCACCTCCCAGATATCAACGTGAGAGACGTTGTAGTGATGTGCTCGTGTCAGACATAAGCACGTATCAACCCTTGGCATACATGTACTTTCAGTGTTTATTTAGAGTCCTAATTTTATACTATGCATTGGCTCTAAGAGTATTTATCGTGCTCGTGACACGATTACAACACATGCGCAGATCTAGAAGAGAGAGGAAATCCGTTATCATGCAGAGCAGAGAGTGTGCACAAAAGCGCAAATCCGGAAATAATGTTATGTTGCTATGCATTTGGATCAATACTATTTAAAGTATGCATACTTATGTTTGTAGTTTTCTAAATAAAAAAATATTAATAGATAGTTAATGGCCAATAATGAACTTTTAAAATTGTTTACACTCATCAACGAGTGTAATAAATGTGCGCTAACTCGATAAGTTTGCTTGGCGACTAATCGATAGCAATAGCGCTGCCAATCAAAACATTGACATTGACACTGCTATTTGTGTTTTAAACAGGTTGGCAGCCCTTCAGTTATTGTTTTGATTGTGTTTGCACGTGTTTTTAGCTATTGTCTGTTGAAAAATATCAAATTTAGCACAATGTCCGACAAGTAAATGTGTTTAACGTAGTTAAATTAGAGCAACATAATAATGTTTTTGCAATTCTTTGTACAGATATGCCGTACCCAACAAATTACCTGGTAAAACCATCTCAGTGCTGAAGCATCGTAAACGGCGCATTCAACAGGATCTATCGGTGATTGAACAAAAGCGCAATGATCGCATTAAACGTGTACAGAAGCGCAAGGAACATCATAAATTCCGACGTGCTGAGTCTTTTGTCATGGGCTACCTAAAGGCTGAACGTACATCCAAACGCATAAGGCAAACAATTTTACGCACTAATATAACAGAACAGAGTGCAAAGGCGTCTGGAGAGACGAATCCCAAACTGCTGCTTGTCATGCATCATGCCGGCAAGAAAATCTTTGACAAAACCACAACAAAAATATTGAAAACCCTCCGCTTGGGTCAGCGTCACAATACCGTCTTTCTAGAGAACACCAAAGAGAATCAATTGCTGTTACGTGTCATTCAACCCTTTATCATCTATGGTTATCCATCTCTGAGCACTGTACGTGAACTGCTTTTTAAGAAGGGATTTGCCCGCATTGATGGCAAAAAGACAGCCATACAATCAAACACTATGGTAGAGGAGCATTTAGGCGAAATGGGTGTCATCTGTTTGGAAGATATCATACATGAAATCTATACAGTTGGCCCGAATTTTGCAGCTGTTACTGAATTCCTATGTGCCTTTACGGTAAGTCATTGGAGAAAGGTCGTCTAAAAACCTTTTGCTAAAGCAGTCCTCCCTTTCTTTTGCAGTTATCAAGTCCACGCGATGGTTGGAAAAAGAAGGTATCTGTACCATATAAACGAGGAGGAGAATACGGTGATCGTGGCAATGCTATCAACGAGCTAGTTGCAAGATGTCTCTAATGCTATTGAACTTAGTAGACTTTTAAGTAAATCCATAAATGCAAACAGAAACAGAAATAAATAGTTGTATATCATAAAAAGTTTTTTTTTTTGACACCTACGTCCATTGTGTTCTAAAATGTCGCTAATATATTTTGCAAGCGGCGATAGCAATGCCAAAGTGGAATACCAAACCATCTCATCTACAGACACTCTGGTTGTGCAGGAGCAGACAGAGCGCCTGCATGATCGCATCTCCAAGGCGCAGCTGCAGAAGCTATACGATTGCTTCAAATCAACGCCAGATGAAATGGTTGGCATTGGGGACTTGCGCAGGATACTTGAGGATGTGGATATTACATTTAGTGATTACACCTATACACGCCTCTTTCTAAAGATCAATCAGAATCGTGATTTTATGGTGGACTGGAATGAGTTTGTCTCGTATTTGATTTTTGGCTTTCAGGAGGAGGATCCGAGCAGCCAAAAGGAAGCACTTATATTGCCTATTTCAATGCAACCAATTGTACGCAAGTCGGAGCACCGTTCGGCTATCTGTTGTTTGACTCTACTGAAGGTTAAATCGGATCAGCAGCCGCTCGAGGATATGACCGAAACGGCAAACTATTCATTTGGAGGCGAAGACTCACCGGAGAACTCTGGCATGTGGGTGACAGCCAGTCATGAGGGTCAACTTCGTTTCTGGAGCGCTCACATGGAGCCATTGCGTAGCGCCGTCTCAGAGAGCAGTAAGTAGAGAAATATATCTTATATTCCATGTCGTTCATTTCCTTCCGAACTCCTGCTAGTTCATCTGAAGGTGCCCACTTGGATTTTGGCTCTGCAGGCACTTTCCGATGTCAGTATTGTATGCACCTCCTCAACGGAGCGTGAATTGCGCTTTCATGAAACCATTGCCTCGACCTTTACGCTGCGTATGGTCATCAGAAGCTTACCCTATGCCGTCTACTGCATGAGCTATGCTTTCTACAATAATGGCAAGGTGCACTCTAAGCTGGTGCTAGGAGACTATGCTGGCAATGTGCGCATTTTGTCGTATTCCCCATATCTACGTGGACCATTCCAGGCAAAGCCCGGCGCTGCTCTCGTCGAGGTTGTTTGGGCGGATATACTGAAGGGTCGTATACCGCTGCTGGTGCCACGGGAACATATTAATCTGCACAACGAGCTGATCTCCTGTGTTTACTATTCGCTACATATGAACGCTTTGTTCGCCTCGGCCGAATACAGGAACACCAAGAAGTATCGCGGCCGTTGTCCGGGTTTGATAATGGTCACTAACGACGATCGCAACAACTTCCGTATACCATTAGGTGTTTCGGTGTTCTATGTATCGGAGAGTAAGAATATATTGGTCACAGGTGGACCGGATACATTTGTGCGCATCTGGGATGTTTATATTTCTTCGGAGCCATCAGCTATACTCACTGGACACAATGGCGGCATTGTGGCCGTCTTTGTTCAGCCAGAGGAGAACAAGGTCTATAGCGTGGACTATCATAAAATAATCAAGGTATGGGACCTGCAGGAGCACACACTGCTCCAAACCTACGGCGAAATGGTGCGAATTATACATCCTAGCGAAACGGATATCAAATACCATTATCACTCCCATCTGCGGGAGCTAATGGTTGCCGGACGCAAACTTATTTCCATTAAATGCTGTCCACGGGTGCGTGTAGATCTCACAGATGGCAATACGCATGCCGCTCCGGTCTCTGTTGTGCTTTACAATCGCCTGTTTCGCAATATTGTCACTTGTGGTCTTGATAGCTATATCATTGTGTGGGATCCCTGGACGGGACGACGTAAGATCATCATGAAAAACTGTCATACCAAGATGATCTATGGCGAGACCATTGACATAGAGATAACAGCTGCGTGCTTCGATCCATTGGAACAGTTTCTGTTGACTGGCGCCCGGGATGGTTCGCTTAAAATCTGGAATTACAACAATGCTGTTGTGATCCGTAATATGAGCATTCAGCCCGATCAGGAGGTAACTGCTGTTATTTGGGTTGTTGATCGGTAGGTGATTGATCTTGAATAATATTTAATCCAAAAAAAATGTTCATTTGCAACATTTTAAGAATTTTAGCCATGGGTTGGGATCGCCAGGTTACCGAGTTCAACGATGTCGTGGGTAA
>JBANCX010000072.1:22062-34870 GCA_037040065.1 Dettopsomyia nigrovittata
TTCATTTGCAACATTTTAAGAATTTTAGCCATGGGTTGGGATCGCCAGGTTACCGAGTTCAACGATGTCGTGGGTAAAGAGTATGGGGATCCCAAGAAGTGGATCAAGTTTCATACGGATGACATCACTTGCGCGGATGTCAAGCTGGGCGAGGGAGTTGTAACTGCAACATATTCGGGTGAGATCATATTTTGGAAATTGGAAACAGGTCAGCCCTACAGACGCTACAATGTTATGCAGCCCACGCAATTCATTGAGCTGAAGCTCAGCAAAGAAGAGGAAAAACTAACGCGACGTAGCAAACGCATCTCATCAATAATAACCCGTACATCACGCGCCCTATCTACCTTAGGGACCAAAGCTGACGAGATCAAAGATTATGGCACCAATATACCTGTTTCTGTGCAGGCAGTGCTATTTCTACAGAAGCGTCCGATGACCAAGGAACATGGTATGTCCCCAAAAATATTTTTTTTTGCATCTATTCTAAATCTATTTTAAGGCAGCGTCTTTATCTCCTTGGACACGGGCATTATTCAAGTATATTCACATCATCAGCATGGCGGCTATATGAAGGAGTTTCGTGCGGTACACAAAGTGGGTGACTGTGTCCTCACCATGACCACAGATCGAAAGAATCGTTTCCTTTACACTGGCACCGCCTTTGGTTATGTCAAGGTCTGGCATATTGTTAATTATTGGTAAGACTCCCAGAGACACCACAATTGAGGGTTCTTCAACCCATTTAGTCATTACAATGTTAGTTCACTGTACTCCGTTTGGCTTCCATAAAAGAAACCACATTAAATTGCCTCTAACGACACAGCTCATTATCCTTAACATGTGTCTTACTAACTAACAAACAAAGTCAACCACCCACAAGACGTCGCGTGTCTGGCAAAAGTCAACTTGTATCTTGGCCAAAAATAATAAAAATAAATCATAACTGGAGTTGCCTAGGCATTGTCTAGGCTAGCATGCGGGCGACTGACATACAAAAATTCCAAAACAAATTTTCAATTTGAATAAAAATTTTATCATTTCCCCCTTTATACACTTAGCATACCTGATTTGGAGAAAACCCAAGTTTGTATGCCCAGATTGCGATTAAATTTCATATTTCTGAGGAAGGAGTTGTTTCTGACGCGTGCCAAGCGTATGGTACGCAATCAGCCGGAGCCCATGCTAGTTAGCTCCTACAAGGGACACCTTAAGGCAATAAATTCCATTGGTTTCATTAATCTGCCCAAGATAATTTTTACGTAAGTTATTCTCTTCAAAAGAGTAATATGTATATATATATATATATATATATATATATATTAATATGTATTACAGTGGTAGTCACGATTATTCCTGCCGTTTGTGGACTCAGGGTGGACGTTATTTGGGCACGTTGGGCACAGTACTTCCTTGGTCAAAGCTAACTCCGTTTGAGCGTGCCGGTGAAGATAATCGGGCCTATCGCCTGCCACCGGACATCAAGAAGGTAGCCAGCTCAACAACGCTGAAAGTAATCTCAGGCATACAGCATTCAAGTAACTTGAAGCGCCCCAAGACGACAGAGGAGCGTGAAGATGATCGCGAAGTGGATGATACGACCACCGATCTAAAGAACATGTTTGATAAGCCGCTGCGTGACCCAATATTGGGTAAACACTTCCGTCTGCCAGGTCGCAGTGCCATTGAACAGCGTCTTGAACTGGACACCACACAGTTGTATATACCTGTGTACACCCATTTGCGTGTATATCCTTCGGAAATGATGGAAAATCTACCAACACCACCAGTAATTAGCCAGGTGCGGGCTGAAAACTACTTGGAGCATTATTTGCCCGTAGTTGGTAAAGTGGATGCAAACACCTCAGCTATAAATATACGTGAGCCGCCCAAGCAATATCGTGCCAAGGCGGGCTCGGCTCTACCTAGCACCAGATCCAATACAAATCCACGTAAAAATCGTCCACGTACGGACAACAAACCCAATCAGTCATAGGATTATGTTGATCTTAAATAGTTTTAATTGAAAAATTCATTTTGATTCCATGAATCCTTGTATCCTCGCACTATTGTGTTTGCAATATGCGCACCGCATTGTACATCATGGTGGCTATTACCAGATGCTTGGACTCCCTCCGTCCCAGATACTTATACACATGCGATAACAATTTATCCAAAGCAATTATATCAATTTCCTCCGGCTTGGTAGCACTTATCACAATGCTTTTCTCTGTCTCGGGCTCTTTCTAATTTGGGAAAATGGGAGATAAGTTGGGGTTTCAGGGGTAGTCTGCGGTCACTTGCCAATTTGTCCAGATAGGCTAGCAGCTGATGTCCTATAGAGGCTATGTTAAGAAAGGCTTTCTTGGAGCCTTCGGCATACAGATTGAGACGTCGACCGGCAATCTCGAGCAGCTGGCGTCCTAATTCCTCATCTTCGGTTATATCCTGCAGCAGAAGTTGGGCTTCGGCATCATAGTTAAAAGCATAAAGCTCCACAATCTGCAGAAAAAGTACAAGGAACACATACATTTATATATAGATTCAGATGGCATATTTAACTTATGTACCTGTTTGCGCAGGATGGGTAGCTTATCCAGTTTCCAGCTGTCGGCAAGGGCACATATTTTGGACATATAATACACATGATCGAGTATATATAGCTGCTCGAGATCCTCACGTATCAGATCCATTGTAGCAGCGACAACTTGGCAAAGGAATTGAGTGCGCTGCTCCTGTAGCACCAAATCGGGGGCCGGTAATACATAGGGCAGCTCCTTGTTGATATCTAGTAGACTGGCTTTATTCGCCAAGGCGTCGAAGAGTGTGCTCAGCGGGCGTGGCACACGCAACTGAAAATGCGCAATAAAATGCAGGACGTTGCAGAGCTGCTCATGCAATTGAAGCAGCTCCGGCATGGCATGATGTTGCTGCAATGCCAGAAACTGCAGCGGAAGCTGTCCCTCACTCAACGACTGTTCGAAGTTGAGATCCCGCTTCTGATGATCCAGGGAACTGCTGAAATGTTGCAGAAAGTCCAAGCATAGATCGAGGAATTCCGGCACTAGTCCAGCCGACATATCCAGATCCTGTAGACACATCTTGTCCACCGGTAGGCGGCCAACTTTTTGTATTAGCTTAGATGCTGCCTGCAACGGGTACTTGAGTGTGGCATGCCACAACATGCAGCAGATGCCATGCTTCAATGCCCAGTCTGGCGCACGAAATTGCGCCAGGCATCGGAGTGCGGCACGCATATGCTCAAGCGAGGCTAATTGCTTGCTCCAGTGCAGCATATGCTGCCAGGTCATAAGACTAAGCAGTACGCCGGACTCCAAGCTGAAGGGGAAATGTGCACGCAGCAAAGCCAAACGTTCTAGCACCGGCTCCAATGGTTCACTAGGCTTGACCGGAGTCAGCTGCTCGGACTCTTCGGAGTCAGGTTGTGGGTCAGTTTTTATTTTTTTGGTTTTCAATTTTTCTTTTTGTTGAGTGGCTTCTGCTTCGTGCTCCTCATCGGTTTCATTCTCTGGTGGAGTTATTTCCAATATCAATGCTGGATGGATCCGGGTGCTGTTCAACCATTTGGCTGTTAGTTCGGTGACGATACCCTTGCCACTGTTTAGTATATTTTTCAAGCTACAATCGGGTGCTTCGTAGGCCAACTCTGGACCAATGGGATTACGACAGGCTCTATGTTGGCTATAAAGAGGAACTCAATAAAAATAGTCAAAGAAAAGCTTTTTAACCTTTTACCCCAAAATGGCACCCAGCACGGCAACATCTTCTAGCTTGCCAGTGAGTAGACCCCATTGTGCCTCATCGTGTGAGATGGCCTCCCAGCGTTCCTCCTCCTCCTGGCTCTCATCGCAGGAGCCATCGCGTCGACTGCGCCAGAGTTGTGTAGCCACAGTCTTACAGACAATTGCCACCAACAGACCAGAAAACTGTTTGCTCTCAAGCAGTAGCTCACGCACCGACTGCCACCAGCTTGAAATGGCATTGTAGGCATAATCATGTATCTCTTCACCAGCCAGCTCACAAATGATGCGCACCATGGCAGCAATGCGGGACATGTCCTCCACAACATCATCACTAAAAAAAAAGAGTTAATTTAATATATTGAATCCTTCAATGAAATCAAATAACTTACCAGTTGGCATACTTAAAGGGTTTATCCAGCCAGAAGAAGATCACTAGCGTTAGCAGATCCTGACTAGGTATACACGCTTCGGCGGCCCACTCCTTAAACTGCTCAAAGTGTGAGCTCTCGGAGAAGAAGTGTCCGAACAGATCGCTGCTAACTCTGCCATATTTCTCCAGTCGCTCTGGCAACAGTTTTACACAATTGCGTGTGTCTATGTTGAAGATGCTTAGGTAGTCCACAAACTCCTCCACCTTGTGTGTGCCACGGAGCTGAAAGCTAACCTCGCGAGTCGTTGGTTTATCCTCGCCAGCATCTAGCAGCAGCACCAGTTGGTTGATAGTCACCAGATCCGCGTCGGATAGTTCCAAGAGTTCTACGGTAACTGCTTGACTTTCTTTGGCTTGTGTCTGTTGAGGTTTGCTTAGCTTCAGGTAAAGATCGGTCAAGTGTTTGTAGTTTTCGATATGGTATAGAAACTGCTGCGTAGCTTCATCTATTGTCAACTGGTCTATGGCTTGGTTAAAGGCTTGGAGTATGATTTGGAACAGCTCCGGCTGCAGGCGTTTGCTTTTCAGCAACATTTCCAGGCATTGTTGTCGCACCTCAAGTGTTTCGAGCTCACCTGCAAGTTGTGCAATGTCCGCAAACTGCTGGTCTTGCTGCTGCTGATCTTCGCAAGCATGTGTAAGCACACGCAGCTGTTGGCGTAGTCGACGCAGCAGATGTATATCTCGAGATGTCTGTGAGCTAGTCTCGCTCAGCGCATAGTGGAATGGTATCTGCAGCTCCTTCAGGCTGCCTTCGCTGGGATCTAGGAACAGACAATAGTTTAGGCCAGGGGACTTGCGTGATTGGGATCCAGCTACTCCCAATGGATTGTGATTATTGTAGATAAGTTGACCACTTTTAGAAACATTAAAAGCCGCCACCTTGGGTCCATTTTGTAGCGCCCAAATGTCTAAGCATCCCATCCGCGGTGTATAAATAATCAAAAAAATAGCCCGGCGATGATGAGATTTAATGCCACGTGCAGATTTCTCCTTGACCGGCACAAAGGCGCACTGAGCATCCCGATACCCCTTCCAGACACGCAATATAATTGCCTTCTGTGTGTCCACTAGCATAACCCTATCCAGATTATCTGTAACAGCTGCCAGCTTGCCACCGGGTGCTACAACCATGCTCAGACCATCCCGTTTGCCATCGTAGAGGCGACAACGTGTACGCATGGGTGCCTCCTTGCTTGGCCGCGGCTTTTGTTCTGCGTCCACGGCAGGAGGCTCTGGAGCTCGCCGAAATAAGCCACCCAACAGGTTCTTGTACGCCAATCCTATTACATCCTTGGCCACGTCGCCCAGAGACACTGTCTTGTAGCCCTCTTCTGCCAAAAAAAAACCTAAATAAGGCTCTGCTCCAGCAGACAGCACTTGAGCGCTCCTCGCAGGAATGGCCTGCACCTTGGCAAAGTAACCATAGGCAATGCTCTGTTGTACTATATAATCAAAGGTCGGAGCACGCTGTGTGCTGCAGATGGCGGCATCATTGATAAGACTTTCCCGATTATTCTTGAATTTGTATTTTTGAAAAGGCACCACATCGGCCGTGGGATAAACGCTGCGCTCCAAGGCTCCACGTTGTAAATTATGGCGACAGTTTGCCAGCACAGGTAGTATGTCTTGGCCATTAATAAAGCAAATGCAATTCCTATAGATAATGTAAAACAAAGCATCCACTTCGGTATGACGAGGAGGAGAAAGCAATTTAATGCCCAGGACTGGATCATCCTGGCAGCTGGTAAACAAAAGAAGATAACTAAGCAATTCTTTACACATTTGAGGAGAACATACAATTGGGAAAATAGCTTCAGTCCCATATCTGTGTAAAACACAACCATGCCCGAGGCCAGGCCAACAGCTACGCAGGTCCATTCGATGTCCGTTGAACGCACCATATGAGTCATGGGCAAGCACAACAGACTGGTAATAATTTGATTGGCATCCTCCAGTTTGCCACACCAGCTAAGCGCATAGGTATTCTCATTGACGCCACTGTTCCAGCAAGTGGACAGAAATGCCAATTTTTCACCATGGGCCAAAGCAATTGATTCACCCGTCGGTGACATGGCGTAATTGACAGCATTAAGCCAATTGTCATCTGTGCAAATAAATATTAAAAATCATGAATTTCTGTAGCTAATATATATACATCCTTCATAATTACCATGTCCAAGGCCAAAATATTCCTGCACCTTACGAAAATCTAAAATATTTCCAAATGTTTTCACTTCGCAGGCCATTCTTCTTTGTTGTCATGCGACAGCTGTTTTGCGTGGCTTCTCAGACATGTATTTAACCTAAGCAGCTGTGCGAAGTGTGACCAGCCTTGACCACAAAAATATCGATAAATTTATAAAGTTGGCGCCCATTTGAATTAAATAATCGAGCATAAAAAAAAGATTATTTTTTTATTTCAAATTTAATACAGTAACCAGTTATGCAAATTGTATTATTTTTAAGACACAGGGGTGTACACTATATAGTATAGAGGATGACTATTTATATTCTTTTTTTTTTTTTTAAATATATACATATGTACATAAAAAATTAAATCAAATCCGATTCCACACCACTATCAATATAGTCTTTCAGCATTATGCCACAACTGTTTGGCAGCAAACGTGCCCAATTATTTATATGCAATAGACTGCCTGGTATAGTGGTCTCCAAGCAATCAGCACGATGTGCTCGAACGATCTGTTTGGCAACCTCTTTGGGATCCAATAGACCCAATATTGACGGAAACTTCACCTTGGGATGTTTGCACAGGCCCGTATTGGTCATATAAGGATAAATTGTGGTAAGTTTTATCTAAAATAAATTTATTAATAACATATCAATAAAATATAGACAGTTTTTTACCAGATCCTTGTAGGGTCCTTCACGAAGTTCCTCATGCAGCGCCTCCATCATGCCACGCACTGCAAATTTTGTAGCACAATATGGTACAAGATTGGCCAAACCCACCACACCGGCTATCGAGGAGAGACAGATAATATGACCGTGTCTCTGTTCTTTCATTTGATCGATAAATGCTTGGATTGTCCAGAATTGAGAGAACACATTAACATCGAATACACGATGTATTTCCTCAGCTGATTGTTGTGGCAACGGATGCGTCGGCATTATGCCTACATTATTCACTAGCACTGTAACAGGACCCACCTCTGCCTTAACACGTTCCGCCAGCTCCATGACTTCCTTGCGATTTGAGACATCGCAACTAAAAAAATAAACAAAAAAAAGAGAAATGCACCAATTGATGTTTTGGGTGACGGTCCAATTTAAATCACCTGTAGCTATACACAGCTCCACGATTTAAAAGCTTAACCTTTTCTACAGTCTCCATGTTGCTCTTCTCATTGATGTCCACACAGACTATGGTGCTGCCATTGGTAGCATAATGCATAGCCAGCTCCCGACCAATGCCATGTCCAGTGCCAGTTATCTAAGTCAATAGTAAATGATGTAAATATGATGTGGATATGATGTACATATGAACATGTTAGCATTACCAGCACTGTTTCTTCACTGATATCCTTTTGTTTTACGGGCAACAAAGACTGCACTAGCATTAGGATTAGCTCCAGGAGCACTCTCACACAGAGCATCAGAAATTGCATAAGATCTTTTGTGACGGCAAAAATTCGCTTAGACGCCGTTGTTGTACTAAATATAAACAATTGAATAAACAATTAAAAAACAAAATAAATTAATTATTTTCTTTTGTTTTTTCTTTTTTTTTGTGTAGGGTCAATCAACAAAGAATAAAATAAAAAAAAGAAATGTTAAATATTTGTTTTTTTCAGTAGACCGAAAGAATTTATACTCTCACAAATAAAACAAGTAAATAAGTTTATAGGAAAATAAAAAGAAATAAAAAAAGTTGAATTAACGTAATTTCAATAGTATAAACGAGGAAGGCTCACTAAGATCGTGACTTTCTACATAAGCATAAAAACGATATAAATAATCAATAATATATATTTACTTAGTTGTTTTTCCCTACAACATTATATACATATGTATATACCCCTTTGTAAGGGCAAAGCAGCAACAAATAATCAATCGCATTTAATTTATCTATTTGTATGCAATTCTTAAGTGCATTTTCCAATGCTCAGAAGGTCAATGGACTCTGTTGACAAGCATTGATAATACAAGTATATATGTACATATATAAATAAATGTAAAATACATATATATATATACATATATTCCTATGTAAAATAAATATGCTTATATACTACTAGTACACTTGCCTACTATATTATGCACTTTGCTGCAAGTGTATTGACATAAACTCTTGGCCCAGTTTTCGGTTAGTTACGGACTAGAACTTTGGTCATTTGACTAATACGTCGAAATGGCAATAATAGTATAATAATGCATTTAACCTCTTCATTAGTTAGTTTAAACATTGCTTAGATATTTAATACGCGTACTTACTGTATAATTTCACGTTCAATCATGTTGACTTTGGCAAATGGTTTGTTTAACTTCTATTTACGTTGCCTGCAAAAAGCAAATGAAACTAAATAAATTTTTTTTGGCTTATCGGTGCGCTTTAACAAGCTGTAAAGTATCTTCCGCATATAAGTTTTCAATGGCTTTTCGAGTGTAGTGCGCAGCGCTTTTCATTTTTCATTTTGGCTGCAGGCAGCTAAAATGCAACATTTCCACTTTCGTTTTTTTTTTTTTTAACTATTATTATGCGCACTTCAATGTGGCACAGACACAGAGACATACACATAGAGGCACTCACAACTATTATGTTATTGGCAAAAATAAAAATAAACAATTGCAGTCGGCAGAAAGGTGCAACACGGCAACGTGCAACAGTGCAACTAAGCAAAGCCAAGACATTGGCTTCTCTTTCATTCATTTACGCTCTCTCAATTTGAATTCTCTTGCCGCAGTTTGTTGTGGTAAATTTGTGCAATTGAATTTGTGTTTGACGAGGTTTGTTGTTAACCGTCGTTACATATATGCGACGTATGCGCTCTTATTATTTTTATTTTTTATTTCTTCTGTTAATCTTATGCAATTTTTCGCTAAAACATTACTTGAATAGCTTACGCTTAAACGACTGATATGCAACTGTTATGCTGCGCTGCTCGTCAACAACTGATTTAAGTTTGAGCCGCGCATATTGAACGAAGCTTAGGCCTCTGTTTCCCTGTTTAAAGTGCCCGAACCTTTTAGATAACAAAGCGCAAGCTTAACATAGAAAGAGAGTGCGTGAGAGAGCGATCCTTAATGCAGGCTAACAGTGTGCGACTACTGTTGTTGCTCGCTCAATCTTGCCAATAACCTTGAGTGTGCTGGCAAGTTCCTATAAACAATAGCAAGAAAATTCAGCATCATTTTTTATTCATTATTTTTATCATTATTATTATTATGGTTTTTGTTTTTTGTGCATGACAAAGCAACAGTTTGTATACAAAAAGCAAGTTCAAGTTCAGCCATGATTAACATTAATCATCTATGTAGATACATTTATACATATGAAGTATGTCTGTTATTTTGCACAAAATTCTGTTGCTCTCTTAATCTTCAGCACATACGCTCTCTTTCAAGGCTATTTGAACCAGTATTTTATTGTTCTCGAAAGTAAACTTGTTATGCTTTACTATCTTCTGCCTTTCTGTTTGTGTTTTGTTTTTTTGTTAAAGAAGGTCAGTTAACAGTCGGCAACGATCGATGACCCTTGTATGTATATGTGTACATACATACATATGTATGTATATAATTGATGTCAATTTGGTTCTGTTAACTATACTTTATATATGTACACCTAGCTTTATTAATTAAATGACGTGACAAAAAACAATAAGCAATAAGTGCATATGCACGAAGTGACGCACTGTTGCATACCCTGTAAAATGATTAACATCTAAACTAACATTTGATTGACAATCTTGTATTGCAGCATAAAAAAAAATTGACACTCGAATAAATTAAGTTAAATATCTTGAACTTTTGCACTGATGTATAATACATAAGTATTTAAATCAATTTTTGGTTGTTATTTTTGTTGCCTTGTTTGCCACAAATCAAACCAAACACAATTATTTATGTATTTGCTTCAATCAAAACTTTTCCCCCTTCAAAATTAAGGGTTTGTATATTAATAATGCGTCTATAGACACCCAAATGGGCATTAAAACCCTAGTTCTGAATTAATGTTTCTATATACATATATATATATATTGATGTTTGTTAATATTTGTGTGCATTTGGAATCAATATTTTGAATGAAATTTTGAGGATACTTTAGTGCTGACTCTCCCTAACCTAAAATATACATATGTATGCATGTACATAGTATAATAGTTAGTGACCTTGACGCGTTTGCATTAAATAAACATTAACTAGTCCAATATTAATTCCACTAAAATGTATCTATTGTATCCTGTGTAAATATAGTACTTATGTACATACATATAACATATATCTTTATCTGTCAATTTGTGTTTTATTTTAATTGTCGAAACAATTCCGTTTACCGGCATGCAACAAAGCCAACGAAGTAAATGCAATGAGATATAGCAATAGTCGCTTACGTTAAAAGCTACGTTATATGTACATATGTGCTGAGAGGCCTGGCCTGTCGCTAGCAACGCAGCCTAAAAGTCGGCTTCAGTTCTAAAAGTTTAGTCAAACAGCAAGCACCGACATAGCGGCAAACTGAACGAAATAATTTTAACGTAAATAATGATAAAATGTATGTAAGCTTCTATAGATTGCATGTAGTATATGTGTATGTGTGTTGTGTGCGCTCGTGATTTGTTTACCTGTCAAAATAATAAATAAAAGAAAAAAAAGTTTCGTGTTGCCAGTTGCTGCGTCAAATACAAAAATTTTATTTGTTTGTTGCCGTTGGTTGGCATTGGCCGATGCGGAAGCAACTTTATGTCTTGTCCTGTGTGTGGTGCCTTGGCGTTGTACTATTTTGTATGGCGCAGTCAGAAGGCGAACGCGGCAAGAGAAATATCTTCAATGTCCTTTCGCTGTGCAAAGTGCAGTGTCAAAAGTTAAATGGACAGCGTCAAGTTGGTATCATTATTTGACAATATAAGTGCTATTTGGGTTTATAAATAAAAAAAAAAACTATTTCAATTTCAAGGCAAATTGGAATTTATTGTTTTTTACCCTGTAATTGAATGAAATATAGAGTTTACCTGTTTTCAATTGCCACAGATTTGACTGTCAGCTAACGATAATCTTAATAATAATTATTTTATTTATATATTTTTATAAGGTTATCCTTATTTATATTGGCATTATCATGTCGGCTTTGATGCCGTCAACAGGACAGCCATGTCAACGTCAAATCATTGCCAGAATCTTTGATCAGCGCACTGGTTACACGAGGCTCATGCAAAATAGGAACATAAGTGGAGTCAAGGTCATTGTGGAGCGACAGGATATGAAATGTGTCAAATCATCGTTGCAGCAAACACAAAGAGTTGCCAACTTAATGTCGTTGCAACAACGGCAAAAGTTGCAAAAGACGCTTCACAACGAAGACTATCGCATCTATCCGCAGAGTGTCGATCTGGAGGCCTTCTTTGGCGAGGAGCAAAAGTGTGAGAAGGTTTCGGATGTTTGCCTGCTCAACGATCATTTCATAGTGGTCAAGATGCCGACTGAGGAAGACATTACAAGTGAAGTTTCTTTATCTGAACGGAAATTTGGCTCGAAGCTGCCACGTTGCTTTAAATGCCATCGAGGTAGCCGCATTTCACCGATCTTGGAGCTGCCAGAGGCAAACCATGGCTCAGCTAGGCCCCGGGGCTCACTTGATAATAATGATGATGATGATATAGAAGTCTTTGCATCCAAGACTCGCATTATAAGAACTCCGCCCGCAGCGAAATTTCTGCAGGATGTTGTGATAGTGGATCAACCACAACCCACAAGTTGTCCAACCAACGAACTTCAATTAGATACAGTACAAAAGCCAACCAATTTAATTGAGGCTCCAACTCCCAGTTCCCAGTTGAGTCGTGGTCCATTCCATTGGTTTCTTTGGCCCTTTCGCCGGCGTTCAACTCCCAAAGTCCAAGCACAGCTTGCCGCTGTCCACAAGACCTATTTTGTTAGATGGGACAAGCCACCGGATACTCTCTGGCATGGCTATGGTGTGGAGCGTGCCGATGTCAATAAAATTGGACTTCGTCGTTGTCGTTCAGCTATTTTTTAGTTATCCTCTCGAAAACATTAATATGTACATATGTTAAAATAATTCTTATGTTCTACAGATATAAATTTATATTTATTAAAGAGCTACCTATTAAATACATATGTGTATATAAATAATCCATGTCTAGATACAGATCTATATCTGTTGACGTGTAAGGAGAATAGTATCAAAATTAATGTTTATACATCAAAGTTGTCTGTAAAGTTCATCAAACACAAGTCAAACTTTATTTCCGCATACATAGAACAAATAATACATAAAAAGAAACATTGTGTAAAAATAAAGTTTAAAGTATATAAATTGCAGGTCAATGCAGATAAAGTAAAATAAAACAAAAAAAAGAGTTTTAAGCTTCTTTTTTCAATGGAATTTGCACGCGTCCGTGAAGTCAAGTTA
>JBANCX010000073.1:0-41810 GCA_037040065.1 Dettopsomyia nigrovittata
TCTAATTTATTAACCAATTTCGTAATACTTATTTGTCAGCCTCCAAAATCAAATTTACATTTGCATAATAATCAAACCACAAAATAGCTAAAACAAAGAAAAAATCACATTTTTGATTAAAGCAAGTCTACTTTCAAAGTTTTTAACCGCAAATTAACTTAACAAAATGCCAGAACTGATGAGCAAAAAGTACAAAAAAAAGCTTATTTGGCAACACTGAAGTTGGCCAACGCTACCGTTTGGCAGCTCTGAAACAATTCGTTGGCCGCCTGGCTGGCTTGTTGGTTGGCTGGCTGGCTGGCTGGATGCTTGGTCTGCTGCAACTGCAACTCCATCAAATTGCTTGACTGTTGCACTCATTGACGCTTCTCATTGATGTTGTTGATATTGATGTTGATGTCTCTTGTCTGTCGTTTGTCTCTTTATTGTTGACAAATTAATAGATTGTGCTGTCCATATTAACACGTTTACGTGTTGCGCTTCCTTCCGGCCACAGAAGCACATTAAAAATGTATCGACTTTGGGAGCTCACGGTCTGATTAGCTATTGAAATGCATTTTATGACACACACACACCACACAGACACATAATTTAATTCGTAAGCTGATTTTAATTAACAGAAGCGGCTAAAATCGTATGGACTACCTGGCTGGCTGACTGGCTAGACCAAGTTATAACCGGAAGCTGTTACGTGGTGTTGACATTGGCCGCTGGAATATAAACTGCAGCTTGCAGTTCACAATTCACCAGATTTACAGATTCCAACTTACCAACTACAAATCAGATAAAGTAGTCTTCTCTTAATGATTGATTACGACCTGGCGAAAAGCACGTTAATTGCTAAAACAGGCCAAGAAAGTTAAAAGTCCAAGTATTACGTGAAAGTTGACAACAATTTATCGCTTACTTATCGCATAGATTTAACAGCTTATAATGCTGATGAGATTGCAGCAATCGAATAACAGCTGCAAAGGAAATAAATTTAAGGAAACCTATGCAAATGTTAAGATAAGAAATAATTCTATAAATCAAGCTGATTTTTTTGTATTTTTTGCGAAATTTTCTAAACAGTTGTGTAAATAAACGGAAAAAACTGCATTTCTTGCTTAAAGTTAACTTAAATATCAACTTAAAAGAGTTCTTGGATATAACAAGCTCTATAACATATGTATATAGTTGATTGTGCTTCTGTATTTCTATAATTTTTAGAATACTAATCAGGAAATTAAAATATATAGTTTTAGTATTAATTATATTTCTTTGTATTATTATGTGAAAATATCGATATATATCGATGTTGTTTTATTATATTATTTATTTCATCGCTTTTATCTTTTTACTTACAATTTTTTTGTATTAAATTAAATTCATTTTACTTAACTTCTTTCCTATTTTGCGTCACTCCGCGCATCATTTCGACGCGACTACGTCTCACACGTTACGTGACAGTGCTCGTTGGGTCACTTGAATATAAATTAAAAAAATATCATTCTCTACAAACTATAATTCCATTTTAAAGAAAATCTCTAAAATCTTAACATTTTTTTTTTAAATATGTCCAGTCTTTGGTAATTTATTCTTTTAATTGAAAAACAAATTCCTGTTGAATTTTGCTCCCTTTTCATTTAATTATACTTATAATAATATCTGAATATATGTATCTACTTCAATTCCTATAAATTGCAACAAGACAAAAAAATTATTAAAACCAGTTAAAACTGTCTAGATCTCCGGACTTGAACATGAGGAAACGTAAACGCCTTCTCATGGAATTGAAAGGAGCTGTCTGCAGATAAATCTTATGTCTAAAAATAGTTTTAGTTTCAGCAAAAAAAAAAAAACAAAAAAATAATAATTAATTATTTTAATTCCATAATAATATTTTGGGTATATTTTTTTACATGCTGGCAAGTCTTGACAACTTGACATGGCAAGAAAATTATAGAAAATAACAGACTAAAAGACAAAAAACAAAAACAAAACAAATGAATTCTCCACAACATGAAAATTTTGACATTTCTCATGAAAAGCTGCCGCGTTGCCTACATCATCTTTCATATGATATGTAGATAATAGGTTTTGTTGCATCAACAACAGCAACAGCAACTGCAATAACTATTGCAACAACAACAGTTTATCTGCTCTAACCTTCAACCTTTTGGTTGAGCTCACCAATCAGCCATGAATAATAACAAGAGGCTGTGCAACGCTTTATAAATCGCCCCCGCAAACCGCTTAGCCCTTCACTCAGCTGTTCAACACCTTGGCTGATGCAGCTGGCTCGCGCTGCTCGGGCAAACCAACCAACCAACCAACTAACTAGAGACAAAGACAGAAAGAGAGACAGGCCGCCAAGAGTGTAGACAACTTAAATCAAAGTGCTAATTTTAAAATAACAACCCTGAAGACAGCCTAAACACACAGGCACAACAAAGCAGCAAAAGCAACAACAAGTCATATTGGAAAAACGTTTACGCGAAACTGCTTAACTGCTTAACTAGCTGTGCAACAACAACAGCAACAACAAACAACACTAGCTACAAAGACAGCCCCACAATTGAAAAGACAAGATGAACGGCACGAAACAGGATGTTGGAACGTGGAGTTCGAAATTTGCAAAACGGGAGAGAGAGAAAAAACAACAACAACAATAATAATAATGCGGCGCTGGGAAGAGAGCTCTTTTTTTCAAAACTCTTTAGCTGCTTCGTCGTTGGGTATTCACATCTGAAAAATCTTCACTGGCTACGGACTTTGAGTTATCGCAGAGATATTAATTTGAGCTGCCGCTGAATGGTTTGGGTTTTTTTCAAGGGGCTCCAGCTCCCCAAAATGTATCTTCGCACATTCACAGCTCATTCGTTCAATCCAATTGACGAAAAATCAGTCAAGATAGCAGCAGCAGCAGCAGCAGCAGAAACAAATCGCGATCGCCAAAAGACACAAACAAACACACAGAAGACCCAAAAAAAAAAGCCAAGAAAGCCCGAAGATGGTACCCCTTTCGTCATTCCACTGGCGACTTTTCGTAATTGTTTTGCACATATTTCAGAAACACCAAAGCTGCCATTTACCCATTGCCAGCGTTGTTTGGTTTTGTTTGGATGTTCGGGATCCCTAAGTTCCCTTGGCATCATTGGGACGACGATCACTCTGGTTTCATGGTATGCGCTTCGTTCTTAGAAAATTGCCGTCCTCATTGAAATGAAATGACGATGTTGCGGATCGTTGCGAAATGAAGAGAGCGAAAAAAAAATAAAGTAAAGTAAAGTAAAGAAAAGAGAAGAAACAAAAAAAAACTTCACAATTGAAACAATTTTCGGTGATTTTCGCATTGAAATATTTCAACGTTGTCCGGTGCGAAAAATGCCAAAGTTGGTTTGATTTTTTTTTTATTTATATTTTTTATTATTTTTATTATTATTTTTATTTGCTTTTTATATACACACATAGTAGTAGTATAAACAATAAAAAGCATATTTGTTTGCGCTCTGAATGCCATTGGTTGTGGCAGCAACAGCAGCAAAAGAAGCAGCAGCAGCAGCATCCAAGCCACTTGATTTATTATTGGGTAACAATTCATATGCCTTTATTGATATTTTTCAATTCCTGTACGTCTCTGCGCGTGTGAGACACAATAAATTTTGAAATAAATTGGATTTCGCAGTTTTAATCAGCAGAAGGGCAGCGCCTGATGAGACACAAAAGGCAACAAAAAAAAAAAAGGTTAAAAAATAACAACAAATACTATTCCATGTGTATATGCAACAGGCCGTTGGACCTTTCAGATTTCAATGCCTTCAGATATATCCAGGCTTGCTTAGCAGCTACATTGACGCCATATAACGCTGACAGGGATCGCCATCGGGTTTTGGGAATGAGAGAATTGGAATCAAGTATGGAACTGCTGCTCAACTTAAAGCCTGGAAACGTCGCCTAGGCAGGCATGCAGAGCCACTTAAATGTTGGCCACAACAAAAAAATAAAATAAAAACGCACAGAATACCAGCTAAGGAAATTAAAATAGCAATAAGCAGACGTGAAAATACTCTTGAGTTGAGCTTTAAGCGCACCAAATGGATCACTCTATTTATAGGAACAACTACATAGCTTACTTAATGCTCTGTAATAAAAATAGACAATTACCGATCGACTAGAAAAATATAATAAACAAAAAAATACGTTTATAAAAAAAAATAATAAATTTAAAAAAAAAATGATTTAACAAAAAAATTTTTTAAAAAAATTAAAAAAAAAAAAAAAACAATTTCCTTATTAAAGATTGTTTAAATTTATGTCGTAAGTGTAAAATTAAAATTTCTCATTTTTTATATCATATACATATACATGTATGAATTTTTTAAAATATTTATTTTCAATTTTTTTTTATTTTTATTTGATTTAATTTTTTAAAATTTTTTTTTGATTTTTATAACTAAATTTTTATGTATATATTTAAAGATTAATTTAAAGATAGTTTAAATACTAATATAAACTGAATAATAAAATGAATATTAATAAATTATAATATTAATAATAATAATAATCTGTCCAGAGATAGTATAAGATTACAAGATTTTGTATATTCTCAAATTTTTTTTAATATTTATATTCGATTTTATTTAACTAATGAGACTTTAGAGGCATATTTAAATATTAAAAATTTATTTTTACAATAGTGACAATTATTAAAAACATTTTTTAAAATATAGATCTTTCAAAAATTAATCAACAAACAAATATTTAATTGATTTTTAATTTTATAAACAGAATTTATTATTTAAATATTAATAATACAGATGATAAAGAAATATTTCTATATAATTCATATTTATAAAGGGAATATAAATAAATATTTGTTTTTAAAATAACAAATAACAAACAAAAAAAAACAATGTACTTAATTGCATTTAGTAATTTTTATCGTGTTCGACTAAATAATGTTGTTTGGGTTATTTTTTTTTGTTTTGTTGAAAATATGTTTTCAAATAAATTTTTACTAATTGCACTAACATGACAAACTGCTTTAAAAAATTAATTATACCCAATTGAAATGCGTTTTTCGACTCTTCACACTTCACACTTCATTCTTCAGTCTTCTGTCTTCTGTCGTCTGTCTTTAGTTTTAAAGTATTCAGTCTTTAGTCTTCTGTCTAAACCAGGGACAGTGCCAGGGCCGTGGGTTTTTGGTGCAAGCCAAAGTGTAAAAATATGCTGCCAATGTTGCAATTTATTTATTTATTTTTCTTCATTTTTTTGTTCATACAATTTTTTTTTGTAGTAGTAGTAGTAGTAGTAGTTGTGATGGTGTTGCTGTTGTTGTGTCTGGTTGTGCACAAAAATGTACAAGCGAACACGAAGAAGCAGCCCAATGGACGGTCGGCTACGTGTGTGCACATTGTTTATTTCACACACTTATTGGCCCGCAGGCGCTACTGTGCACCCTGCACCGTTCACCCCGCTATAGTTCCCTTAGTTGGCTCACTCACCTCGTTCGCAGCTCCAACTCCAGCGGCGGCCTGCAATTGGCTTGTCTTGTCTTGTCGTACGTTTTCCAGCTAAGATTGGCGACGCCATGTAGTTAACGCGTTCGCACTTTTTTTCCTTCTTGTTTCTTTCTCTTTATGTTGTTGTTGTTGTAGGCATGGTCCATGGATGGGCTCGTGTCCACACCATTGAGTTTTCATGCCACGCAAACTGCAAACGCAACGAAATTGGCTAAAAATGACACTCGTTTTCACTATACCAATAAAGGCGAAGGAATCGTAGCAGCGAGAGCAAGAGGAATGGTTAAAATTGCGACAGAAGCTGCTGCTGCTGCTGCTTATGCATATACTACTACTATTCCATATATATTGTAGTCATATAAAAAAGTAGTAATAGTAGTAGTAGTATAGTACAATTTTACATAGTAGTTGTTGAGGTGGGCTTGGGCATGATTTCTGATTGGCCATAAACACACAAAAGTATTGAGTTTTATCAGCTGCGGGCTATATGAGCTAGCATATGTATATATATCTATAGTTGGATGACTCCTCATGCAACAATTCTTACACTCCTCGATTCTCTAACACAGAGAAAATTGCTTTTGATAACCGGGCGCGGATTGAATGAAGGCTGAAAAGTGGTTTTTGGCTTTTTTCTTTTTTTTTTCTTAGCTTGCGGTTCACATTTGACAAAGCAATTGATGATCCTCTTAAATTGGCAAAGATTTTTTTTTTGCAGCAGATTCAATGCAGAGATATGAATAAATTCATATGCTTCAGCTATAAATACTTTATGGCATATCAGAAACTCATAATAATAGTATTTAAATTCGCTCGACATCTAATCAAAGAATTTAGCTGAACTGGCATTTAGAATAGAGCTCTTTTCTAGTAAATTACGACTATAAATGTTCGAGATACTACAGTAAAAAATAGTATTTTCTTCGTTAAAATTATAATATATTAAAAAATTGTAATAAATTGTTTATAAATGAGTAATTTTTTGTAATTATTAGATAGTTTTTTCGATTGTAATATCTTTTAATATATTTTTAATTCAAACTGAGATATATTTTCATCTAATGATTATATATGTGTGTTTATAATCAAGACATAATCATTAATAAAAAATAATTGGAATAAATGTGCTTTTAATTCACAATTAACTCACGCAATTAATTTATTTAAAATAAACATAAATGAAAATTAAGTTAACCAAAGTCGTTGACCAAGTTTCGTTTCTGATATGCTTCGTTGAGTTAGCTTTAGGCCTATATATTTTATATATAATTATAAAAAAAGTTAATTTTTAAATAGAACAGATTAAAATTGTTTATTAAATAATTTAATTATATTAAAATATATTCTAAGCTTTTGTTATTTTTGTATATTATATTTTCTTAGAGGAATATAATATTTTATTATTTTATGCAGCTTCACAAATATTTTTGAATAAAAAATATTATATTTATTTCAAATATTATTAAAGATATTTATTTATTTTATTTGATTTATTTTAGATTATTGAATGTGACGTCTGATTGATGACTGAAAAAATGATTAAATAATATTTGTAAGTACAAATGTTTAAAATTTTTATATAAATATAAATATTATATTATAATATAAAGTATTTTTTTAGTTATCCCAACTTAAGAAAACTTATTAAAAATGTGTACAAATAAGCCAAAATATTCTTTTTATAGACAATATGTTATTTTTCTAAAGATAAGCTCTATATATCTACGTGTATGAACTAATCTTTCAGTTTCTTGATTGTTTTTCCTTCATTAAGTTGTCGAAACTAATGAAACAAGTTCTTCTAAAGTATATATCTTTAGCAAAAATCTTATATTTCTACCTGCAGTTGATAACGCTCTCTTACTAAGCATTGTCTCTCTATTTCTACAAGATTTTCTAAACAATGTAACCATTAGACATGCTTCCTTGTTTAAAAACCCATAATTAACTCTGAATTTTCTATTATATCTTAATTTTAAGTATCTTTTATCAGCACTAACTAACCTTGACTAACATGAAAAACATGACAGTTTTTCCCAGTGTCTTTTCATAGTGAAAAATAAGTAATAGATGTACTAGTGCCAGAAGACGATGAAGGTATTTCTTGGTAACTCCACATCGATTTATGGCCTATGCATGTATGTTTCTTGGGTTTGTACATTTTGCATGGATCTTAAGCTGGCAAAAACCTTTCTTATTCTTTTTTTTTTGTTGTGTTGCAAGTCCAAGTGCATTTATGAGTAGTTAGCAATTTCGGTGGCAGGGATTAAGATTAAAACTTTGGTGCTACATCAAATGGGTGTGAAAAACGCAAATTACAAAGAATTTGTTGTTGTTGATGAGGAGTGAAACGTGGCAGGTTGTGGTGAGCCCTGCAGACAAACAACAGGAAACTGGCCACATAGTTGAGGCCGTCTGACGGGGCTGACTAGCTGACAGATAGACAGTCAAAAAGAGATGGGCTTGGTTAGACATGGACAGTGAGACATGTGGGACAGGTGGGACGATGGGACGACTCGACTCGACTAACTAACTAAGGGCGTGTCAGGTAAGTCGAGTCGTCAGTCGTGTAACTTTGAAATATGTTGAACGAGCTGCGATAACTGGCCACCAGTTGCCACCACCAGAAATTGTTGCAGCAAGTTGTTGCAACTGCAGAACTAAGCTACTACTAGCTATTGGGCCCAGTGCCTTTGGTAAAATGCATATGCATATTTTATGCCATTTAAGCGGCATTTATGCAGCTTCGCGTGTTGACAAAAGTTGTTGCCTGCTCGTAACTCAATCTCAATATTTCAGGTAACCGAATCGAGCCAACGTTACATTAAAACGTGACTTTGACAGTAGCAGTTTGGCTTGACAACAGAAAAAAAATCAACAACAACAGCAACATCCTCAACGTACGTGCGCCAACACACATACTAGACGGAGTGAATGTAAATGCATTGAAGCATCTCCCATTCCAAAAACCATTCCATTCCAGCCCAGTCATCGATGGCTATGTGACATTCGTTAAGCAAAATATGTGCCATGGGATGAAATGGTATGGCATGGTATGGTACGGGACGGTATGGAATGGGATACAGAGAGCAAGAGGAAGAGACTTGTTGCCTGCCTGATCTATTGGTTTTTGCGTGGCAGCCGTTTTTACAAAACCGCAACATATTTTCGTGGCCCGGAACACGGCCTATGCTCGTTGCTGTTGTTGTTTTTTTTTCGTCTTGGCTGATTGCATGCATATTAGCCATAGCCATCAGACTGAGACAGCCGTTAAAGCTGCCGTCGATCTTGCGTTCTAAGCTCTTTACTGCTTTCCTCTCCTCTTTACCATCCCTATTTAGCTTACATTTGCTACCCTTTTTGTTGTTGTTGTTGGCCTGAACCGTGGCAAGAACAAGACACGATTTTTAAAACGAAATCCATGTTTTGCGCTTTAGTTACCAAGAGGATTACCAACTGGATCGCACTTTTTTTTTTTTTTTTGTGCATTGGTTTTATTTGACAGTTGCCTCCATATCAACGAGCGACTACTACTACTACTATTTTACGTAGTAGTAGTACTTACTACTACTTTGTCGAGCTCCTCTTTATTTTTTTTTAGCTCCTTAGCGTTATTTATAAAACATGTTCAAAATGCAAAGTATGCGACACGACAACGAAGCCGCCATGCCCTTTACACAAGTGCCGCATTGCACAGATTGTTAACAGATTTTTCGTTTATTCATGTTTTCTTCTTCTTTTTTTTCCTCCCCATTAATCTTTTTGTCATATTGTTCAACTCTGTTGACTTATGAGCTAGATATTCTTAATTAAAAATATATATTTATTTATAAATAGTTTATTTTTGAGAAAGAGATTTCAAAATTTTGTAATAAAGTTTTCGGAATTTTTCGCAGAATTATGCTAAGGAGACAGTAAAGTTTTCGACATTTTCTATAATCTGAATTTTATGTTTTACAAGCTACAATAATTTATTTTATTTACTTCTTATATACTCGTACATAAAATAGTTCTAAAAAAAAACGACTTTTTTTTAATATAACAAAACACGTATCACTCGAATTATATTAATTTTCTTTGGCTTCTTCTAATATTTCATCAAATTTTTCTGTGTTTTGCTAAGAAGTCTTAAACCTAATCCTCTGTTAAACTTTACTAAAATTCAAGATTGTAAATTTGATTGAAACCGAAGCAGTTCGTTATTTCAACTTTACAGAAGTCTTTAGCGAGTCTATAGGATCTATCTTAGATTTTTGAGATAATTTATATTATTTCCATAAATAGGAAAAGTATAAATCAGGGAATAGATAGATGTAAATTATTTTAATTGATCATTTATAGATATGTATTTAAGTGGCATTGATTATTTGACCCAGTAATTATAATTGTATTCTTTTGAAAGGCAAGAAGAAAAACAAAATAGGTACAAAACGTTGTAAATTGCTTTAACAATTCTCACACACAGTTAAAACTCAACAGTTCTCAATAAGATCTTATTACAAATCAAGTTAACAGCTCACGACAGCCATCATAGCTACAAAAAAGTAGTTGTTGCTTCTTGTTGGTAATAGTTTTTTAAGAATAGACTCTACTCCCATATTAAAAAAGCAAAAAAAAACAAAAAAAAAGAAAAAACAATTGCACATCTTGAATTATAGCCCTGTTCTGGAACTGAAGGCAGACATTCTCTAACTACTAACAAACTTATCATTGTGCCCAAGCCCATTGCTAAAGGGCATAACTCATACAACTTGTTAGTTAGGTCTAACTATGCATCTACAGACATACAGATGTGTAGAATATCTGTTGAATTGGAGCTACAATAATATTTTTGCATATGTTTTGGGTTATAGCCAAAACAATAGACTTGAAGTTCCGCTGTTTGTTTGTTTGTTGTGGCTAACACACACACAAACACACCCTTTTGCCGTCCTATAACCAGACTACTTGTCATTGTGCGTAACAATTAAATCGTGTAGTTGCTTCTTCTTTTCAACTGCACACACACTCGCACACACACTTAGAATATTTGCAAATGATCGCCAGTTAATGGAGGCAAGCATTTAGCTACATTGTAGATGCCCCATTGCGTGGCCATGCACCTAACTTCATCACGATCCGCGACATGAAAATAGTTGCACTCCGCAGTGGCAAACCAACGACGCCGACGTATGCAGCGCCAAGCACTTGGGCCACAGAGAGTGGGAAGCGTCACATCACGAAGTTCAACGCCAACGCCACCTCGGCCACCGCAGTCACCATCATATTCATAGTATAATATAATTAGTGATGCCATTTTAGCTGTTTTTTTTTTTCACTAGCAGATTATTGTGTGTTGATTGTAGACTGAAAATGTTTCAAAATGTTTTTCTACTTATTAAGAAATTTGTTTATTTTAGCAAACATTTCTTCTAAAGTATTGAAAATTTATTGAATTATTTGTATATTCGCAACTTCCGGATAGATTTATGTTTTTATTAGGATAAACAGGCTATGAAAATTATCTGTTATCTGTTAATATTTAAATTTTACCATTTTTTTAGTATCTTAGAACACACAGAATAATCAAAATTATAATTTTTTCCGTATATTGTTTTTAAGTTAATGAATAATGTTAGCAAACTTATTTTTTTTCTGTTTTCTTATTTCCTTATGTTTTTTACTTGAAACAAAATTAAAGAAATATAAAACTTTTATTGGATAGTAAAGTAAATCAATTTGTTCTCCTAATTCTATTATTTTCGCCCTTTTTTTTTCTTGTTTTTTCCCCAATTTTATTTAATTTTAACGTATTTTTTTGGTCATATGGCAACACTGTTGTACAATGTACATATAGCTGCCGATGCAATGAGTCGGACTCTTGTCGCTTTTGTGGACTGACTGTGAGTCGCTTTGCATATTTAGCAACACATTCCCGATGGTCGTAACGAAAAACGGTTTCATTGTTGCCGACGCCGCCGACAACAACATAAAAGCCTGCGCTCCTTTGGCTGGTCAGTACCCAACAACAAGTAACCACACACACACATACATTTATAAGCATATATACAAACAGCTAATAACAATCGACACACAGACACACACATTGCAGCAAGAGAGAACAGAGCCCAAACCAGACCAGACCGAGACCAAGACCAGGCCGAGAGACCAACCGACAAGAAAATAAGTTGAATAAAATTATTGTGAACACGTCTCGTTGATTTATTGTGAAATCGCGCATGAGTAATGATCGCATATTTGGGTATACTTGTTGCTTGTTGGTGGTGATGTTGCTGGTTACTTTGCTGGTGGTGGTGGTGGTGCTGCTGCTGCTGCTGGTGGTGGTTGTTGCTGCCGCTGCTGCTGCTGTTGTGCTGCTCGAGGAGAAGGTCGATCAATTGCTCAGTCCTAGCACCGATTGGGGGTACAGTTTTTGGTTATTGCTCATTTTCGTATCGATCGCATTTGCTCGGTGTTTGCCGGTCTCCTATTGTTGCTCTAAATGGCAGTGAATGAGTTGAAACTTTGTTTATTTTTTTTTTTTGCTGTTTGTTTTTTCATCTCTTGTTTGCTGTTCTGTATTTTAGTATTATAATCCAAAAACAGCACCGACATACACATACAGGAGACACTATAAATACAATCGACTTGCTTGGCATAATAAAACATGATGATGATGGGGCCTCCAAGTTTGTTGTTTTTTTTTTTTTTTTGTAGTGGTTCGTTATCTAATCGGCTTTTATAATTGGGAACCAACGAGGCGCAGATTCAGCTTGATCATTGTGTAACAATTAAGGTATAGAATCAACACTAGACAACGTACAATAACGCAATGAACAATGCTCGCATATTCTAACTAGATTTACTGCCCCTTTGTCAGTGAACTGAACTTAAGGAAACAGAAGAAGTATGTGAAAAATTATGAGTTTGCAAAAAAAAAAAACTCTAAAATAATGAATTTATTATTAATTAATGCTTTTACCTCTGGGAATTAACTAGATTCTTCTATGTATATGTATTTATGTATAGATCATTAGTGGAAGACTCTTGGTTATATCTTACGCATCGTTGCATCTTTCATAAAAAAACAAAAAAAAAACAAAATAATTTTATATTTATGAAAAAACAATTTTTAGAATCATTTGTCTATTTATGTTATTAGAATATTTTAATATCTTTTTAAATACTTCTGTTTATTTTCTTGCTTTTGCCTCGACAGATGCTCTGATTGATTATGTATAAAATATAGAATGAAGAGTTTGATCCATTCTGAAATTTGTTCTGATCATGAATATATTTTTTTGATCATCATTTAATAGGATTCTTTATTCTCACCTAGGAAATATTATTAGATATATTTTATTAGATAATATGATAGTTACAAATCACGCTTTTAACTCAGAATAGTTTATTTTAAAAACTTTTTATTGGATAATAATTGCTTGTATTTCAAGAATTTAGGATCTGACTTAAAAGAAAATAATATTTTTTCTTATATAACTTACCTAAGGGATGATCATTATATGCATTATATGATTTATTCTGATTTATTTTTTTATGATCTTTTAGGATCATAATTTTTATATTTTCTGTTCTAGACAATTACTATTAAATACTTTTACCTTTAAAGAACTTAACCTAAATTCGATATCTATATTTATTCTAGTATATTAATAGTATTATATGATATAGTATAATAATGGATCGTTCATATGTGATAATCGTCTCGTTTTTTTTCTTTTCTTATATTCAGTAAAAGTTCTCTCTTCGAAGATTAACTTCTTTTAATAAGAAATAAAAATTGTTAACATTAAAGAAAGAAAAAAAAAAAGAAGGTAAAATGAAAATAATATATGATTATTTGCCACAACACACATTATTCATAAAGCTAGTATAAGAAAAATAAGAAGAAAAAAAGAAAAGAAAACACTTAAAGTCATCGTTGTTGTTGTTGTTGATAAGAGAGGCTGTTGAGGGCCAAAATGGTAAAAGTATCTTACAGTACGCAGTTATAGGCAACAAAAATTGATGATCGCGTGCCAAATGTGCATGTTTATAAACATATAGCGTTCTCACTCTACATATATATATATATATATGTATATATATTTCTCTATCCCTTTTTGTCTCTCTCTCTCTCTCTCAATCGATCGATCGTTGGTCATACTCATTCTCACTGTTTCTGTTTTCTCAGTTTTTGGTACAACTATATGGCATGTCTGTCCATTGGTATGATCTTGCATTTGATCAGTCGCTTTGTTGATTGCTTGAAACTTGTGTCCATGCAATAAAACACTCAAAATGCCAACTTTATTTTGGGTCAAAGCCGGCCAGACACGCAATGTTGCCTGTCTGGAACACTAAAACCACTGAGTAGACTCTCAAGATAAACTTTTGGCTTGCCCCTCGTTGTACGAGTATCATCTGTGGGTCCAAAACAAAAAATAAAATAACATTTTGAGCCAATTTTGCGTTGCGTTTGACCTTTTTTTTTATAGGTATGTTTGCTTTAAAGCTAAAGAATAGTATTCTTTATTATTAATAATATTATATTATAACTTCTTTCTTCTGTAGAAAAATGGACTATAGTCCAAATAAAAATTCCAATGAGCGTACCGGGGGCGACTGACTACCAACTGTGCATTTGGCGGAACTTTGCGCCACATGCGTCGCATATCTTTGACACAATCCGTGGCGCCCACCCGTTGTGCTCTCGAGGGCAACCTTTTCTCTTTTTTTATTTTTATTTTTTTTTCATATATATTTATTTTAACCCTGCCCGCCCCTTCTTTTTTTTTGGAGTCAAAATTAAATTAATTCATAATGAACAAAATTATTAGAACCAACAGTTGTCTCAGCGGTGTCAATGGACTAGCTAGCCAACCGATGCCACAATGAAATCTAATTCCACGGTATAAACCTCCAATTCCCGACCTTCTTTATCATTGAGCCCAATTCCAATAGCTCTTGTGATCATTACAAGGGCGTTGCCAAGTAGTTAAGAGAAGAAACTGAGTAACACACAGAGAAAACAGAGAGAAAGAGAGAGACTAGAAAACCCGTCCTATTGCTCTTGCCTGGCGACTGGATTAATGGCCGTGCTGACAGTGAAAATCCTGCGGTTATAAGTTTTATAGCCCTTCGTCTGCACTTCAAAATGGTTGCGATAGCAATTAGAGCTATGCAGCAAGCTACAAGAACAACAAGACGAAGATGATGATGACAATGATGATGAATAGTAAGTAAAGGGAGAAGAGAGGAGACAACAACAAGATGGGTTTATTTTGTTACATATGTACATCTCTTTGCTTGGGATCATAAATGATTTTTTTCTAGGAATTTCGCTAGCCTCTAAACTCATTAGTTTCAACCACTGTGCGTGGGCTGCTAAACTCGAAACACAGTTTGAAGCTTCGAAGAGGGATAAGCCGCTGAACTAAAGATTTTCTTTTTAAAGACTACTGGATAGTCATACCTAATTACAGGTGAAGACAATGTCACTATGACACCAATGATTGGTTTACCAGTACTAAGAACTGGGATTTTAACAAAATTGTTGAAGGTTAAAACAAATTTCTTTATGCAAAGGCATGAAAAAAATTACATTTTATGACACTCTAAATGATTGTAATGTGTCATGATTAGTTTTGTTAGGGAATATGTTCGAAAATCTACCTGTTTAAGGTCTTAGAATCAATTAAATTTTAAAAATATATATATAATATCTTTAGTGTACAATAAATTTAGGTTATGTACATACTTTGTGAATGAAATTCAAACAGAAGTCCTGAATAATGTAAATTTTGAATAAAGAAATGCTAAAAAAGAAACAAATTATACTTATAAAGGAAAAAAAAAAACAATTTGTTTAGAAAAAGTCATTTTTAATTGATTTCTATGACTTTTTTTTATGAATTGTTGAATTTAGTTATAAAAAGAAACATTTATTTTTAATGAATCAACAAATTGTTCTTAAAAATCAGGTAAATGGGGAAATTAAAAAGCTTTTAAATCCATAAAATGAATCCAATAAATGAATCTTCAAAGTGAAATTCAATGAATAAATCGTTTGTTAAATGTAGTTAATAACATCTGATTAATATTCTACTACTATTATTAAAACAGATAACATTTTTCTAGTTAAATTATCTTAAAACGGAATTAATTTCAATGAAATTTCATTATTAAATAAATACTTATAAATTGCAGAATATTTGGATAAATATTATTGTTTTTAAGATAAAATCAAATAAAATAACTTAATTCAATAAAATAATAATACTTTCTAGGTAAAGTCTATCAAAAATTAAAAATTTAATAATAAATAACAAAATCTATGAATTATGAAATTACCTTTTACAATATATATAAAGGGAAACCCGCAAGATTTATTTACTTGTCACTTGTCGTCGTTGCAACTTTATGAATTATATGAGTAATACGATCACTTCCTTGGTCGTTTTGCTGACTGATAATGCAACTGATATTTCCACATAGTACTACTGTCGCTGTCGTTGAACTCGGCAACACCAGCAGCAGTAGCAGCAACAGCAGCACCAGCAGCTGTAGCTAAAATCAACGACAAGTTTCCTAGAATGAAAACCGGAGAACAAAACCCGCAATAAATACATGCGATCACATAGATACAAACATATATGAATAAGTGTATGTGAAGTCACACAATATATATATATATTTTTCGAGTTCAAATATGATTAATTTTTGTTGTTTTCGGGGGATTTTATTTTTTTGTTCTTCTGTTGCAGACATGCTATTTGCAATTGGCTTGCAACACGTGTTGGGGTTTTTTTCTCTCTCTCTTTCTCTTTCAGTTCAGTTCTTTTCTTTTATTTTTCTATAGAACAAAAAATCGCAGCTTTCACTCATGCGTAGCTTTGTGTTTGTGTTAAGAGAGAGAGACTACGGGAAATGGGCATGCGCAAACGCAAATGTTGCATAGCGATAGAGTTGGGAGCTGCCGACTCGACAGGGAACAGCCGAAGCAACAACTGCATACAACTAACTACATACGTAGATACTACTACATGACATAGTGCTTGTCGTCTCATTAGGATTAGACCCACGTTATTTAATTGCATGTTAGGGATTCCAGCTTATTTATAATGAGTTAGTTAAATACACACGCATTGGTAGAGAGAGAGCTGCGTCTGCAACATAAACTGGGATTGAGTTTTTGGTATTTTATTTGGATAGAACCTTTCTTGACTGGTTTCATTTTGCAGGCGTTGCTGCTGTTGTCGTCCGTTGCTGCTACGAAGCAAATGATTAATGACAAGAGCGCGCGTTAGGCGGTACCCTAGCATACGCTATCTCTTTCGTTTGATGATGTTTACCTATTCACTCGATGCTCTGTTTGTTTGCTTTTTTTTCTCTTCATTTTCATTTTCGTGAATTTATTTACAATTAAAATTATAGCTTCAACAGACAAGAAACTAACAAGCCGTATAACAAGAAGAAGAAGAAGTTGAAGAAGTAGAAGCAACAACAACAACAACAGCGAACAACAAATAACTTTTAGCTGACCATTTAAACACCCCATAAACAATTTGCCATAATTTCGAGGCAGCGTCAACATCGTTGAAAATGATGACGACCAACTTGGCGCTCCCTCATTACAAAATGACGGCAAATTGCAATTTTTGTTTTTGAACGAGTTGTGTGCCTGAAGTGGAACCCGCATAAGCCAGTAGCTGTCTCAGTAGCCAGTTACCCATCTATCCATTTACCATCAACCATCACTCCACTCTGCTCCACTCCCAATCTCTCTCCTTCAATCTACCAGTTTATAGTCGCTTAGTACCATAACTGCTAACCAGTAGCCCATGAACGGCGCTGTGACAATCAACGCGCACGTCCCGCCTGATGATGTGATGTGATCTGATGTGATGAGTGCGTCTATCATATCGTCAACGTGCGTCGTTGTCGTCATCGTCATCGTCATCCACATCCACATCGTCGTCGTCACTGTCAACGACAACATCATCATGCAGTCGCTGCAGTTGCCTTGATCTTGATCTCTGCCAAGTGGCAGCAAGCTGAGCTCAGCAACAGCAGCAGCAGCAGCTGGGGCTAGGTCGACTGCAGCAGCGTCTCATCATCGAAATTGTCATGTCACGAAAGTTGGCTCCCAGCTGCTAAAAACAGCTAAACCTTAAGCTAAAGCTGTAGCTCAACCAGAAGCTGCTGCTGTTGCTGCGGTTACCAATGGCAACAGGCGGCGGCAGCAACAGCAACAGCAGCAGCTCCAGCACCAGCGGCGGCGGCGGCGTCTACAACTTTTATTGTGGTATTTTTTTTGCTTCTTTGTTTGTTTTCATTGCCGCGCGAAACCCTTTATCCATTGCGGGGTATAATAACTTTGTCATTAAGTGTGCATGTATGAATGTGTGCGTGTGAGTGTGTATTGTACTCACATGTATGCTATGCACAACAATTAAGCATTTAACTAGCAAATATGCACTCTACATTTAGCTATAAACAATCATACGCACATTTTATGTACTATATACATACATATATGTATGTATAGTATTTTATATAGATAGATTTTATATAGATGTTCGATGATTTACTCAAGACCAGCTATAGTGTATATTGAATCAATTTTAGAGAAATTTCATTGTAATTAAATTAAACTTAAAAAAAAATTACAGCATTCAGTGAAAAAATAGTTAATAATAGACTTATAAACGTAAAGAAATTTATTTCAGAATATTTCAAAATTTTTTAAAAGTCCTGAAGAATACTCTTTATATGGTTCAAAAGAAGATAAGACTAAAAGATATGGAACAGTGGACGATAGGATAGGCCATTTCAATGGTTCCAGAAAGATATTGAAGTATGGAACCGATATTTAACAAAATGTCTGTTTTATTTGAGAATAATATAAACTTATAAGATATCATTTTATTTAATTATATAATGCTTAATATACTATTTAATAATTATTTATTTCATAGATCGGTCAGGTATTACAATATTTCTGTATTTTAATATTATTTTATGTTTATTACAGAATGAATTTAATTAGTTAAGTAATTTTAATATAGGTAGATATATACCAATATATTTAATATACATATATGACTATATTCCAATTTTTTAAATTCATGAAAATCCAAAAAAAAATTATTTTATCAAATAAAATTTGATATTTTGACAATATAAACATTTAAGTATACTTAGGGCTAGTTTTTATTTTACTTGAGGGATACACTCTTGAAAAATATAATTTTTTAGTCTTCCAAGTCAATTTTTATTTGCAATTTCTGTTTTTTTTTTAGTAAATACTAATTAATTAAGTTATATATTCTCAAAAGTCAACTGAATATTGTTTGTCAAAGTATTTCATGCATGCTTACATACAACAAAAAAAGAAAAGTAACTAAATCAGAAGTCAATAACTTTTGATGAGCAAATAAAAATCCAATTTATAACAATTTGTACATTGGCAATTAAATTAAAGTGTATTAGGTATTCGTTGCTTGTAGTTGTTGTAGTTGTTGACTTGTATAGCAAAGCAGTTGAAGTTCACTTGTTGTAATTGTTGCGGCAGCAACTGTTGATATTGCTGCTGCTGCTGGTCTTGAGATTTTGTGGCTTAAATGCCTTTTAAATGCAGCTCCCCACGGGAATATGCTGTCGCCAGTCTGACTGAATGTTTGTTGTTGCTGCTGTTGCTGTTGTTGTTGTTGTTGTTGCTGCTGCTGTTGACATTGTGATCAACGATAGCGGCCTGACAACTGATGGCAATCACTTGTCGCGCTTCAGATCATCCGCCTGTTGCCTACTGCCTGCCGCAGAATGTTGAATGTTTGTTGTTGTTGCTGTTGCTGTTTCTGCTGTTGTTGCCCATGGCTTGACACAGATTTGTTGGCCAAAGTTGGCGACAACGTCGTCGCCTTTTTAGGTTCAGGCGTCTAAGTTGCAAGCAACTTGCTGCCTGCTGATGCTTAGTGCTTCCCCCTTTTTCTGTTATGCCAATTGGCAATTGACAATTGACGCAACATCAAAACTGTCTAATTAAAAACATTGCTCGCAATGCGTAACAGAAATCGATGAGATGAATGCCGACAAAGCATTTGACTTTATGACATTTGAAAAATCAGCAAATGATAATAATATATATATAAAGTGAGTGAGTGAGTCCAATATATAAACAATATGGCAAATAGATAGAGATGGACATATGTACATAGGTATGTATGTTGGCTATTTATTTTGTAATTTTTTCTCAGCATTTTTTTCAGTCTTTCTTTCTTTTGGATTTCTGTTAAATTATGGACTCTCATAGCATTAAGAAGAAGTAGAAAAAAAAAAAAAACAACAATGATTCGTATAAATTGGAAACATTAAAAAAGCAATCAAAAATGTTTGGGCCAAGGCAACAACAACAACACAAAAGAGATGCGGTCTGTTCCCGGGTCAGTTTAACCTGCGCTGGCGTGTTAACCTGCTGCTGATGCTGCTGCTGCGACGACCGGCCTCTCCACGCAACAGTTGAAAAATACAAAACGATGCTCTGGCTCAGCTACTTCTTCACACGACTGCTGTAAGGGGTAAGGGTGGCACACACACACACTCACACACACACACACACAGTACTCGATTGAACAGCAATCGAGATTGAGGTTCAACTTGAACGATCTACAGTCTATGGCAGGCAAGCACAGTGCAAGCAAACCTAACTCAAACTCAAACTGCGGCGCGTTGACTGACTGATATGAGCTAACAACAACAACCACAACAACAACCAATAATAACAACAACCAACAACAACAACAAGAGCACCTTCGATTGTTAATCAGTTAGATATAAAACAATATAACAGCCAAAAGAATCAAACTTGGAATCTTTGCGCGTAGTACTATCTACAACGACATGTTAATGATGTTTCTTGACTTTTTTCTTCTATTTTTTATTATTTTCTTTTCGATTTTTTTTTTCTGTTTTGGGTGTTTGATAAAAAAAAAACGAAGATGGCCAAAAAAAAAAAAATAATAGAAAAATGTTTAAAAAAACGTTTGGCCCACGTTTCCTAGAACAGTCAACTGAATCAGTTTTGTGTTCAGGGCAGCCCCGGTGCTCGGTGGGTTCTATTGATGTTATTTATGTGAAATGTCTGTGAAATTATTACCCTTTTTTCTTGTTGTTCTTGTTCTTCTTTTTGTTGTGGGCTATACTCGTATATTCGTCTATTTGATTCGACTTGTATTTTACTCGCTTTTAATTAGCAGTCCAAAACAAAAAAAAAAAGTTCACAAAAGATAGCAGTTAGTGAGTGAAAGAGATGCTAGATAGTTTATAATGGTAGATCGTGAGTTAAAAGAAGAACAAGAACACAAACATGGTAATTTAATCTGTGATCCGTTTTGATTCGAAACGATTTTTAAATCTTGATTCACTTTTGACTGTTAAATTTAAAATTTAAAAAGTGATTTCAATCGTTTGATCGTTTCGGTATTTTTTTTTTTGTTGGTATTTTTGGTATTTTTAATCTATCGTTATCTTATTTCTTAACAGTTTTTGACGCTGTTTTGTTTACTTTTGATGACATTTTGGTTGCAAATTGATGACATATTAGTGAGATATGATGCACTTTAGTGAAGAATTTTTGTAGGTGATTGCCTCATTATTTAAGATTGTGCCCAGATAAATGAGATTGTTTTCTTCTTCTTTTTGTTTCTTTTTAAGGTTGGTTTGATATTCCTAATTGGGTCAAACATTAAACATGCTCCGAATTGGTCATTTAAGCTTGTTTTATTTAAAGTTGAGAGTGTTAAATTTATTATTATTATAATACTATGTTTCTTTTCTTTTATTTTAGAAATTAAATATAAAATTAGTAAAAATATATTCTTTATTTTATATTTATTATATTTTTTCTTAACTTAATATTAAGTTAACTTTATATTATTTACAATTTACCTATTTTACTTTTCATTCTTATATTTTTATTAAATTTTATACAAACTTCAAATATCGAGCTGCAATTAAGTCCATATAAAAATATTTGAGATGGATCTGCAACTATATATCTTTAAGAAATTTTTATAATAAAATGGAAAACGCATACAGGTTAGCGCACCCTGGTTTCAATTTCGAAACTCAATAAAACAAAATAAATATTTTATTATTTTTCAATATTTCTCTACGCCGATCCATTTGAAAAATGGAAAATAAGTATTATAGCTTGGTGACAATTTATGTAACAGGTATAAAGTGACATCTCCGACCCAATAAAGTATATATATTCTTGATCAGCATCAAGAGTCGAGTTGATTTAGCCCTGTCCGTCCGTCCGTATGTATGTATGAACGCGTCGATCTTAGAGACTATAAGATTTGCGATTTCAGCCCGCTAATCCCCTTCATCGAAAAAAACGGTTTACAAGTGTAATTTTCTACTAATTGTCTCGAAACTTACAATGTATAAAACTGAGGTTATGACTGACCGATTTACATAAAAAAAAAATTGAATGACTTGCCCACAACGCCCAAAGTAAAAAATCTCGAATAATATGTTCAATTTTTCACCTGTTGCAAGTTGCAAGATTTATAGAGCAATTAAGGTTGTCATTGGCTGTTGCAACCGAATTAACTTAAATATTTTGTTATTACTTTAATAATGAGTTGATCCTCTCTTTGTTGAGAATAATCTCATTGATCCTATTGGGAAGCGATGCGAACAACTTTTTTAGAAAATTCAAAAGAAACTTTTAATCAATTTATCTTTTGTGGAATATTTTATTTATTATTTTATTTTACTCTATTTTATCTTTTCTACATAGTCTGTTTTCTTCATTTTATTTTTTCGTATTTCTTACTTCCACATGTCGCATACAATATGTAGCACAATCTCTATATTCTTAACAAATCAACATATTTATCAGTAAATTGTTTTTTTGGTAAATAAATACATATTTCTGATAATACTTTTGCCTACTGATCTCATCGCTTTTGCTGATCAAGAGCTTGTCAACAGCTCTGTAGA
The DNA here is from genome assembly GCA_037040065.1 of Dettopsomyia nigrovittata. Lineage (NCBI taxonomy): Eukaryota > Metazoa > Arthropoda > Insecta > Diptera > Drosophilidae > Dettopsomyia > Dettopsomyia nigrovittata. Next base: position 22,500 of record JBANCX010000073.1, read on the forward strand.
CTCTCAAATGGTATTCATAGTCAGGAACAAGTTAATTGAATTCAATATATCTATAGAAGATGTCTTTGTTCTTCTTTCAGTTCTTTATTTATTTTAAGATTTCGTATTTTATTCATATATGTACATAAGTCTTATATATAACTCTATATATCTAATTTTTATTCATGCCCATTTCCTGTGAGTGACTTGTGCCTAAAAACCTTTTGTTAATTGTGAATGAATTCAGTTTTGAAGCGTTTTTCTGCTGCTTTTGCTTTTGCTGCTGCTGCCCATTCATTTAAAGTATGTATTATTCACTTGTAGTTTTGCCATTTTCTATAATTTGCCTAATTCTAATGAATAGAAATGAATCAGCTTTTGATGATGATGATGGGCTTATGCTAATTTTAAGTGCGTTACGCCCCAGCAATATTATTGTATTGGCTGTATATTCTTATTTAGATCCAAACAGGGCCAATGGTCAATAATACTTTATTATAGTCAACAGTTTTGTGCATATGTTGATGGTCAGTTGATGATGGTTCAGGGCAGAACAGATCAAGGTTGTTGCGTTACTATTGTTGTTGTTGTTCCTTTTGTTGTTGCTGTCGTTGTTTGTTCATCAAATTATATAGAGCTACCAGTTGAGCTACTACGACTACGACTACTACTACTTTGAGGAGCTGGTATCCTGTGCCTGCCTCTGGCACAAAAGCAACTAACAATTGGCTCAAACACAAAGGGTAAAAAATAAACAAGTAGAAAAGGTCTAGTCGAGTTTGCTCGACTACAAGATATCCCACTAGTTACAGCGATGTAAACTGAACCAGATCGTTTGTTGCAATCATCAGTGACAAACTTGTTTGCTTTATAACTTTGCCATCGTTGTTACGATCATTATAAAATTTGTACAGTAGATGAATACTATGATGTCAATTATCTATATCGAATCTCATAGTTCATAGGTTAAAATTTCACCTGTAAATCGGTTTTTTTCAATCGATTTGGGTGTGGTACCTCTATCCAAAACTATTATACCTCTTTAGCAATATTTCAACTGGATAAAACTGTGCAACAGACAGAGCCTGCCTGTTTGTGTCTGTGTTGTCTCAACGCGTTGTCTGACATGGTCTCATTGCTTGTTGCTTGATGTGCGTCCAGTTGGAACGCTTAAGAACCAAGAGCTGCTGAATCGTGCCTGCCAAGTATATATGTATATATATTTTTTCCTTTTCTTTTCAATTTATTTCGTTTTTTTTTTTTTTTTTTTTTTGAGAGTGAGCGCATAGGTAGGCAAAGAACACTCGCGCCTAAAAATACATATATCTATAAGCTCTTGTCGTGCAACAACTTGGCTAACCACTTTGCAAGCATAGAGCGAGACAAAATGACAGAGAAAAAGAGAGTGAGCAACATATTTTGAGGCAGCTGCAACGCGTTTCGATTAGTTGTCTGTCAGTCAGTCATTCATTCAGTCAGTCAGTCAGTCAGTCAGTCCAGGGCCTCATGGTCAGACAAAAAGCGACGCTGACGTCGCCGCTGTCTTGTTAATTTTTTGAGCTATTTATTTTGATGTTTTCGCTTTTACGCTCTCGTTAAGTCGCGCCAGACGCAATGCCAAAGTTCTACAAAAGCAAAAATAAAAAACTTATATAAAGAAAATAGTATAATAAAAAAAAATTTTTTTTTTTTTTGCTGACCAACAGACACAACACCGCGAATGCGAATTCAACGACTACAAATGTTCAGGGTGTCTTTACTCTACAAAGTTTTGTGCGCTCTCTCTCTCTCTCTTTCTTCTCTCTTTCTGTGTGTGTGTGTTTGTTTGTTTGTTTGTGCAACGTTGCATCACGAGATAGTTAAAAAGATATGCATACAAAATTGGAAATGGTAATTAATATGTTTTGCACAGCAGATACCGAATGCGATATGAGACGACTGAGGCAGCAAACTTGCAAGTGAATCTGTTTACATAAGCGTTAACTGCACACCCACCACATATTAAGATACAAACACAAACACACACACACACACACACATACACACAGAGAGATAGTATATACAAAGAAATTAAATTAATTTTTATTAGGCGTCAAGCCATAAAGAACAGCTGAAGCCAACTTGTTCGTAAAGATCTTTAACTTTTTACTTATGCTCTCTGAATGAAATTGAATGGAATGGAATGAAATGAATGGCAAAGCTCACATGACAACGCTTAATAATTAAGAACAATGACAACTTATTCAAATAGTACATTGACAGACAGAGTAAGACAGAATATATATGTTTGTAGTATTAGTAAGAGATAGAGATAGATTGCCACTCATTCATAAACTTGATGAATTCCTATGCTCTGACATCTAATATTAATTACACTTTTGAGAATTTAATTGAAATCCCTTTGAGTTGATAAGTATTTTGAATAATTATTTTAATTTAATTAATTATTAACTTTATATATTTAATTTAAAGAAATTCATTTAGTTATTTATATTTTATCTCTAGTTCCTTTTTCTTGTTGTTATTCTTTAAACTCTTGATTTATGTACAGTTTCATTTCTTAGGATTGTTTTTTGGGTTTTCTCAAAAAAAATTATCAGAGAATAAAAGTTAAAAATCAGTTGATTTATTTATTTAGCTTTGAGTTAAAAATTTTTCAGGTAAACTTGAGAGTTAGCTAGCTGGCTGTCTTATCAGAGCTTATCGAATTTGGTATGAAAATTGTTTTATTTGAAAAGAATTTTAATTTATTTTCTTGACCTACATAGATTGAAGAAAATAAAGAAAAATACAAAATTAATCTCATCGAAGCTATTTAGTATCTTTGGATTTTCGTGGTTATAATAAATAATTGAATTTATTATCATTTTTCTCAAAGGGATGTTGATTTGAAACATGATTTAGGTTTGAATTGATTTAGTCGCTGTTTTGTATAAACTTTTTGTTATTTTTGATAAATTATTAAATTATATTTTAATATAAAGATTCTATTTTTGTTTAATGAATTAATTCTTGTTACATTCAGCATTATGAAGCAAGCTTTCCTATGACTTTTTATTATTATTTCTTGGGAAACATAAAAAGAATTTTATGTTGAAATAAAATTATATCAGAAAAATGTAGACAGTCTCAATTACAATCAATTGGTAAAGAAATAATTTCTTAGTATTTTATCTAAAGAGCTTTCAACATCAAAAGAATAATATTTCTAAACATATTATTCAAATAATTTCATAGTTGAGGCAATTAGTTAAATTAATTAAGAATTTTTATCCTCGGACCTCGAAGTTTTTATACCCTCTCAAAACATGTTCGATTGATTGATCCTATAACAGATATATGATATAGTAGCCTGATTCCAGTGCGACTTGATTAGATTTCTGTTAGTTTTTCATACAATAAGTGTTTTGGATAGCATATAGAGACTATATCATATTATAGAAATCTGGATATCAAGTTTGGTATCTCTAGCTATTATATTCGCTGAGATCGACGCGTTCAAACAACTCAGCTGCTGATACTAATCAAGAATTTATATAATTTATATAAAGTACTTTGTAGGAAATGTCTCCATCTGTCTGTTATATACAATTTTCCCCATTTTCTATGGGAGTCTGCTGGTTTAAGGAACATAGATAAATAGATTTTTTCTTGCTAGTCTTAAGAATTGTTGTACTTACAAATCGCTGAAGCGAATGTGATTGTCATTGATAAAAAGCAAAAGCAATTACAATAAGATAAACAATTTTTTTTTATAATTTTTTTCTGCAAATAGCAGCTGGTACAAGCGAGATGCCATGAGTCATAATAAGTATGACTGGAAAATGGAACTGGAATTGTGAGTGTGTCTGTGTGTCTGTGTTGTGACCCAATGAGCAATATGCACCTACAACAACACTTGGGTCTGTATTGAGCAATAACAAAAGCCCAAGACAAGCAAAGCGATTACAAAGAAAGAGAGAAAAATAAAAAAATTGCGCAAATTGTAAAGAACGAATAACTCAAAAGGAGCGAAAGAGAGTCAGTAAAAAAGGTAAAAAATAATGGCAATGTATATGATCCATCATCGTAGCAAATGTTACTGAACTCAACTCGACTAATCTAATCAAATCAAATCAATGATAATAAAAGAAAGACAACGCCCCGTATAATATTACCCGTATAGCATTTTGACAGACATATTGTGCAATGGGTCTAAAGACTAATTTTCTTCTACATATATGTAGCACTTCCTGGCTTACACCCTAACAAAAAAAAAAACGAAACAAGAAGAGTTTACAAACTGGCTTGATCGATCGATAAAAAGGCACAAAAGAAGGGCATCTCAAAAATAAAAGCAGGAACAAACAATTGTCCCAAATAGAGCTGCTGGGTAATAGAATCCTAGCCCAAATATATATATATATATATATATATATATATACGAGTGTATGTACCTGGATAAGCCAAGATGTTTGCACGGTCAACTTTCAAACAATTTGTAGGCTACCTGCAAATTTTTGTTGGTGTGAGTTTTCCTGAGAACAGGCTACGATGCAAGAAAAGACAAGTGACAATGTATATAGAACACGATATCCGATATACCCTGTAGACTGTATCCACTATAGAATGCATCTTTATATTTAAAATGATTTATTGAATATATTTTGTATTTTTTTGTTTTGATCTTTATGTGTTTCATACAATAGTAGACTCGATTTCGAATAGTAGAGTCTATTCCGGATATTAGAGTCTATTTTGGACTTGTTTCGATCATTGCATACGCTACAAGAACTATTTTAGTGCCATTAATTCCTAGTTTTAGTTTCTCTGGGACCTCTAGTTCTTTTAACAAAAAACTTAACTTTATTGATTCAAAGAAAACTGGCGAAATGTATTATTAAATTATAAATTTAATTTTATTAAATTATAAAATGACTGAACAATTTAGAGGTTCGGCAAACCTGTTAGGTTATACTGAACTATATAACTAGAAATTCGAACTCTAAACAATAGTAATACACCAAGAGAATTAAAGAATATTAATTAATATGAAAATAATTCTAAAATTAACTTATTTGATAAATAATCTATTTGAAAGCTTTATCAATTGGTACTTTTAAAGCTAATTTTAAATAATTGATTAGATTGATTCTGCGTGTAACAATTTTAAGTATACCCTATTAATTCATATTGCATGGACTATACAGGGTATCAAAGAGATATGCTTACAAAGGTTGCTGTTTGCTAACAGGCTGGCTGACAGATACGCATCGCTTAAACTGCGACGTCGATGGCGACTGCAACAGAGATTTGTGAGTGTGTGTCCGTCCATGTGTGTGTGTTGTTTAATCAGCACCTGTCGAGGTTACTGCGTCAGCAACAGGTAAACACACAGAGAGTGGGTCGGCAAAAGTAACTCTTATATACACACATAGTTACTTATTCAAGCGTCTGCTTCTTGTTTTTTTTTTTTTTTTTTTTTTGGGAAAGTTTGAAAGTGTAGTGAAAAAAAAATATAAAAGTCATATGGGCCGATCTCAGTGAAGAGATCAGCCTCCGTTTTTTGAGTTCACAACACCACCACCACCACCAGCACCACCAAAAAGCTATACTATAATGAGTAAGCGCGTTTTGGGGTAAGCAAAACACACACAAAATACAGATTGCTGATTGCCCATAGCCAGCTAGTACATAAGCCATGCCAAGTCAAGTTAGCCAGCCGTTCAGGTACCGCGCGATCAGCGATCAGCGAACAACGAACAACCAGCCAACAACAACAACTGCTCTCATAAATCAAGAAAAAATCAGTCAATTTTTTATATACATATGTATGTGTGTGTGTGTGTGTGTGTAGGTACGCGTATATCAAACTGACATTGGCTGAATTAACAATTGATTTCAATAATTTTTTATTATTATGAATTTTTTGTTGTGCTCTCTTTTTTTATTCACTTAAGCCGCTGCCGCTGCTGCTGCTGCAAGATCAGCAAATTGAGTTGCTCTCACGTTTATGCTCAAGCTCTCATTAATTCAGCGCTGCTCTGTTGCGCTCTTTTTGCACGCTGAATATGAAATTCACTCAATTTTTGAATGGCTAAAAAGAAACTCGTCTAACCGGTGTGACGAGTGTCAATGTCTCATTGGAAATTGTTCGTTTGGCGTTTGACGCTCAACGAAACAGACAAGGGAGACAGACCAGTGCGCACAGTGGTTTCAAAATACTGGATAAGTTTAAAAATAAAAAACCTCTCACAGCTTAGAGTATGATAGTAAATATGATGTGCTGCTCTATTTGAAAATGAATTCACTAAAGGATACAAGTTCATATCTAGATATAGTCTACTCTTCTTTCTTTACAATTTGTTATCTCATCTCGGAAGATCTTGCAAAACCTATTGAAATTTAAGCCAAGTTCTAAATTCATATAAAATTACGTAGCATTCAACAGATTTACTTAATCTATTTTTTCTTTTTTACGTAAAATATCACCTGTTTATCTTTCGATCTCACTTCCTCGTTTTCTATGCAACTCAACTTACACTTACTAAGCACTTCCTACTCTCACGCACAATAATTATTTGCACATTTTGCCTACCCACATACATTCACTCACACTCATTCACTCGCTGAGACATTTATTGTTTGTACTTGACATTGTCAAAATTTAGCCCACTGTGCATTGCGCTATTGTGCGTTGCATTTTGCGTTTGCATTGCCATTGCATAGTTTTGTTTGTTTGTTTTGCTCACCCTTGGAACTCTCTGTCTCTCTTGCTTTAACGCTCGCTCTCGTTTGTTCTGCACAGTGTTGGTGTGCGTGTTCATTGAGTGCTTGCCCAGAGGCATAATTTGAGCGGCATGAAACTTACTCACTCACTCATCCACTCACTCTCTTAGTAACTTACTCACTCACTCGATTTTGTTTTTTTTTTTTTTTGGTTCTCAGCGGCACTTGCTGCTCTTTGTCAGTGACTGCTTGCGATCAGTTTTTGAGTTGACTTCGAGCAGAGCGCACGCGTTGTCGGTTAAACGAAACGAAACGAAAACAACACGAAACGCAGTCGCTGTCGCAGTCGCAGTCTCGTAATGTTGAAGTCTCGAGTGCTTGAAAGTTATCCAAAATATATTTATCAAACATAAAAGTAAACCATCGCTATCGCACCCCCCACTTGGATTACGGTCAGCGCGAATGAGCAAAGAAACAAGAAATATTAAAAAAAAATATAAATAGAAAGAAAAATAATAATATTAAATATATTACATGTTGTGTGTGTGTGTGCAGTATTTATGTATTGTGTATTGTGAGATCTTTCAATAAGATTCATCCAAAATATCTACAAAAATGGACTACAAATAGCAAAACCGCAGACGTTAATCATCAAACGCATAAAATCGCACCAAAAAAAATAAAAAATAACAACAACCTCCAGCTAGATAAGTTGAATCTCTAGCTAAAAACGCAACAATATGCTGGCTAGCCATATGCTCTATGTGCTCATTGCCAGCTGTGTCATGCCCATTTTTGGGGCGGCACTCAGCAAAACGGTACTCTATCAGGCGCCCGATGAATGCCGCTGGTCCGGCGGTGGAGAGCAGGACATTACATTGGTCTGTCATCTGCGTACCATTAACTCAGAGTTGGAAAACACCAATTTCAGTGTTATACAGCCACATAATACAGTCCGTTTACGTTTGGAATGCAATGATGCATTGTTTTTTCAAAGCAGCTTGAGTCCCGATAGTTTTCGTTCGCTTGTCGAGCTGCGTGACTTAACTATCGAATACTGCAAATTGGGCAATTTGACAGAAGGTTCCTTTCGTGGACTACATGAGTTAAGGAACTTAACAATTCGTACACATAATGGTGACTGGTCTACTATGTCACTGGAGATGGCCTCTAATAGTTTTGTTGAATTCAGGCAGCTGGAACGTTTGGATTTGAGTTTGAACAACATTTGGCTCATACCGGATGGCATGGTGTGCCCGTTGAAGTCGCTGCAACATCTGAATGCCTCCTACAATAAAATTCAAGATATTAGTAACTTTTACTTTAGCGCCTCGCTCAGTTCGAGAAAATCTCGAGTCTGTGGCTCCACGCTGCAATCTTTGGATTTGAGTGCCAACAAAATGGTTAGTCTGCCGTCGGCCATGTTATCGGCTCTGGTGCGTCTGACCCACTTGAATATGGCACGGAACAGCATGAGCTTTCTGGCGGATCGAGCATTTGAGGGTCTGATATCGTTGCGCGTTGTGGATCTGTCGGCAAACCGCTTGACCTCGCTGCCCCCGGAGCTGTTTGCCGAGACCAAACAGCTGCAAGAGATTTATTTGAAAAACAATTCCATTAATGTGCTTGCGCCCGGCATATTTGGTGAGCTCTCGGAGCTATTGGTACTGGATTTGGCCAACAATGAGCTCAATTCACAGTGGATAAATGCGGCCACATTTGTTGGCCTAAAGCAATTGGTTATGTTGGATTTGTCGGCAAATAAGATAAGTCGCCTGGAGGCGCACATTTTTCGACCATTGGCCAGTCTACAGATACTGAAACTGGAGGAAAACTATATTGATCAGCTGCCAGCGGGCATCTTTGCTGATTTGAGCAATCTTCATACGCTCATCCTGTCAAACAATCGCATCTCAGTGATTGAGCAGCGTACATTGCAGGGTCTGCATAATCTAAAGGTGCTCTCGCTGGACTACAATCGTCTGTCCAAACTGGATCAGCGTGCTCTCATCAATTGCAGTCAACTGCAGGACTTACATCTTAATGACAATAAGCTGCAATCAGTGCCAGAGGCTTTGGCTCATGTGCCACTGCTAAAGACTCTAGACGTGGGCGAGAACTCAATCAGTCAAATCGAGAACACAAGTATTACGCAACTGGAGAATTTGTATGGTTTGCGCATGACAGAGAACTCTTTGACGCATATACGCCGTGGTGTATTCGATAGAATGAGCTCTCTACAGATACTAAATTTATCGGGCAATAAGTTGAAATCAATTGAAGCTGGTGCACTACAGCGAAATGTTCAACTACAGGCCATTCGCCTGGATGGTAATCAGCTAAAGAGTATTGCAGGGTTATTCACCGAATTGCCTAATCTGGTATGGCTAAATATATCTGGTAATCGCCTGGAGAAATTCGATTACTCACACATACCCATCGGCCTGCAATGGTTGGATGTGCGTGCCAATCGGATAACACAGTTGGGCAACTACTTCGAGATTGAGAATGAACTAAGCCTGAGCACCTTCGATGCCAGCTACAATTTGCTAACTGAGATCACGGCCAGCTCCATACCAAATAGCGTGGAGGTGCTTTATCTGAACGACAATCAGATTAGCAAGATACAACCCTATACATTCTTCAAGAAGCCCAATCTGACACGCGTTGATCTTATACGCAATAAGTTGACCACATTGGAACCGAATGCTCTGAGATTGTCGCCCATTGCTGAGGATCGAGAGATACCCGAGTTTTACATTGGCCACAATGCCTACCAATGCGATTGCAATCTCGATTGGTTGCAAAAGATCAATCGGGAGTCACGCACACAGCCCCAGCTCATGGATCTCGATCAGATCTATTGCAAATTGTCTTATGCACGCGGCGCCACGCATGTCTCCCTCATTGAGGCCAAGTCCAATGATTTTCTATGCAAATACGAGTCGCATTGCTTTGCCCTATGCCATTGCTGTGACTTTCAGGCCTGTGATTGTAAAATGGAGTGTCCCGATCGTTGTGCCTGTTATCACGATCAGTCCTGGACCTCCAATGTTGTTGACTGTAGTCGCGCCACCTACGATCGAGCCCTGCCCTCTCATATACCCATGGATGCCACACAATTGTATTTAGATGGAAATACCTTTACAGAGCTACAGAGTCATGCGTTCATTGGTCGCAAACGTTTGAAGGTGCTTCATTTGAATCATTCCCGCATTGAGATTCTGCACAATCGTACTTTCTATGGCCTGCTGGAACTGGAAGTGTTGCAGCTGCAAAATAATCAGCTGCGTGCTCTCAATGGCAATGAGTTTCAGGGTTTGGATAATCTACAGGAACTCTATTTGCAGCACAATGCTATTGCCACCATAGATACTCTCACTTTTACCCATTTGTATCATTTAAAGATATTGCGACTAGATCATAATGCTATCAGTTCCTTTGCTGTGTGGAACTTCCTGCCTAGCTATTTGAATGAATTACGCCTGGCGGGTAATCCCTGGAGTTGTCGTTGTGAATTCATTGATAAGTTTCGTGACTATATGGGTCGGCATGATTATGTGCAAGATCGTCAGAAGCTGCGCTGTGAGATGCCCGGAAATGGCACACAACAACAACAGCAGCCACCTGTGGAAATGGCCATTTATGCAACAGCTGGTGAGTCTTTGCCCGTGGTGCAGTGCAGCCAAACAATGCAGCTGGGTTTGGATAATAGCTACAACTATGCGGAACGTAATGGAGAAAGCAACGAAGCAATCAATGGCAATATGACATCTACCAAAATGATATTGACACAGCCACCGAAACAAGATTACATACCTATACTTGTGGCCATCCTAACTGCGTTCATTTTCATCATGATCTGCACCCTGTTGGTGTTTATTTTCCGCCAGGAGATGCGTGTCTGGTGCCATTCGCGCTTCGGTGTCCGTCTCTTCTACAATGGGCAGAAAGATGTCGACAAAAACGAGCGGGAGAAACTCTTCGATGCTTTCATTTCGTATTCGTCTAAAGATGAACTATTTGTCAATGAGGAGTTGGCACCAATGCTGGAGCTGGGCGAGCAACGCTATAAGCTTTGCCTGCACCAGCGTGATTTCCCGGTGGGAGGCTATCTACCCGAGACCATTGTCCAGGCCATAGACAGCAGCCGGCGTACGATAATGGTTGTCTCCGAGAACTTTATCAAATCGGAATGGTGTCGCTTTGAGTTCAAGTCGGCGCATCAATCGGTGCTCCGTGATCGACGACGACGCCTCATTGTTATTGTGTTGGGTGAAGTGCCGCAGAAGGAACTTGATCCAGATCTACGGCTGTATCTGAAGACAAATACATATTTGCAGTGGGGCGACAAGCTCTTCTGGCAGAAGCTGCGCTTCGCTTTGCCCGATGTCTCATCATCGTCGTCACATGCTGCGCGCTCGGGTCAACCCTGTCATGCGCCTATCAACCATGCTGCCTATCATCATCACCATCATGTACATCAGCAGCAACAACTACAGCAGCATCAACAGCAGCATCAGCAACAATTGCCCGTGCATGCAGTGCATCCAATACCCTTGCCACATTCCCATCCACATCATCAGCAGCAGTTTATGTTGCCCCCGCCACCACTGCAGCCGGGTAGCTTTCGGAGGCAGCCCTCTACACAGCAATCGCATCGCTCAAATAACAACAACAACAACAATCAGCAGCAAGCAGCGCTGCTTATGGGCGGCGGGGGAGGCGCCACAAATGCTAGCGGAATGAATCTAGTTGCAGCCGGCGCTCCACCACAAATGATACCACTGGCCGGTGGTATACAACAACAGAGTTTACCTCTGCCTCCATCGCAGTCAGCTTCGCAGCCAACGCCAGCGTCACGTAATTTGCACATGTGAGTTAAGGTGCAAGTAACAGGTAGTTAAAGAATGAAAGAAAGAAGAGAAATAAAGAAGGGCAACACAATGAAGTATAAGAGAGCTAGAGCAAGAATACAGTCAGTGAGCCAGTGAGAGCAAAAACTAATTGAACCAAAAACAAAGTTGAACTCAATTGTTTTTAACAAGTTTTTCCAACTAAAATCCAAATATACTTTGGTTAAAAAGTACAAAATAAAGTAAATAAAAGTCAGGAAACAATGAAATTGCTATTAGAAAACAAAACTACAAAAATATTCTTTGAGTTTGGCTTTGCAATGGTTCAAATAATTCCTAAGTCTATCTAATACTTTAAATACATACATACCAAGCAAAGAGTAAGAAAACTGAAACTAAAGATACAGGAAAACAATCCCATTTGAGGTATTAATAAAATAGAAACTGTTCATGTTTATTTTTGTTATGGTTAATAAAACTAGTAAAGGTATTGAAAGAAGGTTGAACAAAAACAAAAAGAAAATGCAAATGAAGCTTCAAAATTCAAAATAATACAATACAATAATTTGAGAAGTAAGAGAGAAAGACAGTAATTATTTGGAACCCATTTAGTTAAAAAAGAAACGAAACAAAGAAGGAAATGCAATAAATACATTTTAGTGTCTTTTTTTTTTAAGTCATTTCAGTTTTGTTCCGGTTCATCTAGTTCACAATGCCTTTAGGAATACGTTTAAAAAAAAAGTAGAACAAAAGAGACTCGGACTGATAAAAGAAAGCAATTTGATTCGTTTTATGTAATTTGAAATTCGGTTTAGTTTTTTTTTCTGTTGTTGTTATTCATATTGTTAAATAACTTGTAGATATAGAGAAGGAAAGAAATGAGAGAACAAAGTTTCATTATAATTTAGAAATTCTCAAGGCTCATTCATCGTCATTGGTTCCCTTTAAACCACAACATTCAAGCTGTTTCAAGCCCTATTTCTTTTTTAAATTGAATGTTCTTTTGAGTTTTGCTTTTGGAACCAGTTTACATAGCCAGAGAGCTAAGAGCAAACCGCCAATTGGCTGGGTCTTACGTGGCTATACGAATGGTTCCAATTCCAAAATGAAATGAGAGTCACAGCCAATATGCAAATGAAAAGCGTTTAGCGATAAAAGCCTAGTTACATGTTAAAATAGCAACAACAACAACAACAATAAGAACAATTGCAGCCAAAGGGGGCAAGTGAATGTGTAAAAGTAAGAAAGAATGAAAAAAAAAAACCAAATACTCGGGCTATTCAATGGAAAGAGGGGGGTTAGCCAAGCCAATTGTTGTTTGGCCCTGTTCTGTTTTCTTACGGCTAGCTATTTTCAGTTTCCTGGCTCTCGTAGCAAGATTCAGAAAATTGATGTTGCATGCAACAGCAACAACACCAACAACAACAACACCAAGCAACCAACCAGTTGGCAACCAGGCGGGCCAACAGGCAGACAGACGCAGTATAGACGCAGCCAAGGCCCAAAACAATTTTTGTTTTCCTTCCTTTTATTTTCTTGGTGTTCGTTTTTATTTTGTTTTTTTCGTTTTTGTTATTTTTTTTTTGCTATGTACCAGCATTCTCTGGCTGTTGTTTTTGTTATTGTTGTTGCAACGTTCAGTCGTTAGTTCATCTTAACTGCTGCATTTTACAGTAACAAGCTCAACGTGTATCTATCAATGTGTATATATGTATCTGTGTGTATCTATGTATCTGTGTGTGTGGGGGGCATAGAAAATAGGCAACGCAAAACATCACAGAGCTCATGTCTAGGCAAAAAGAAACGAAAACTAGAAAAAAAAAACAAAAATGAAAAGAAATTGTAACAAACGAAAAAAAAAAGTGAGGCAAACGACAAGCGTCAGGGCCATTGCATTGTTAGGAAGCAGAGATACATAGAGAGGCATAAGAGATAGAGAGAAAGAGCATAAAAGCTGAGACGAGTTACAGTCACAGACACAGATACAGATACACTAGAGCTAGACCGGCAACAGACAGTTAAGGGGTTACGTACGTATGTTGTGGCAGCTGCAACACTCAACTCACATTGCCACAGCTTTTTGGGGTGCGCCCCCCGCACAGTTACACGTGCCAATTGCCAACAGTTTTGGTTGCCACAAAGAGAGAAAAGGCTAAAAGTTCAAGCTAAGCTCAGCTTTTCAGGCTAAACTTTGAAGCGTTGTGTATAGAGAGAGGTCAAGCTGAAGGTAAAAATTAAATTTAAAAATTTATAAAAAAAGGTTAATAAAATGTTAGGACCTTGAAAAAAAATGAAAACAGCTAAATTCAGAATTATAATCTTTAACTACAAATTAGCAACATAAACAAAAAGAAGTTCAATTCAAGTTTATTAGATACAACAACAAAAAAAAAGAAGCTGAATTATAACGAGAATGAAATGTATTAAAAAATATCAAACAAACAATTTAAAAAGTAAACTAAAGTTCAGCTAAGGTCAGAACTAGCTTACTAAAGTTAGCTTAGATTATAAAGTTATTAAGATTGCCTGAAAACTAATTTAAAAACTCAATGACATCAAAGACAACAACCACGAATCAATAACTTTTTAAAATAAAAATCAAAAGAATATCAATAGATAGATAAACAAATCAAATATAAAATGATACAAAGTTGTTAGATCTTAATCTAAAGAAATCAAGTTAAGACAAAGTTTTTAAAGTCAAAAAGAATTCAAAGAATATAAATTATTAACTTTTTTAATAAGTTTAGACTTCTTTTTATAAAGAAGTAAAAATATATTTTAATATTTGAGGATTTTAGCAGAAAAAAATAACTATGACCTTGCAACACTCTCTAGACAACAAATCGCACACAATTTAGTTCCCAGGCACACTGCAGCAAAAGAACAAAGATTTGCACGTGTGCCGCTGGCAAAACAAAAAAAAAAACAAAACTCTCATTTCGTGTCTTGTACTTTGGGGGCCAAACAAAATGGGCAAAATGCGCTTTCACAGATACAGATACAGATACAGATGCCTAGTTAGCTAGCTGTGTACATGTAACAGAGAATAAAGACAAAAAAAAAACGTAGAACATAGAACATAGAACAGTGCTACAGATTAGTTGGTTTTACGATTAAAATCTATTTTGCTTGTTGTTTTGCTTGTTACGCTTGTTTCATTTTGCTCTCTCAGTTTTGCGCTCGCTCGCTATTTGATTTCTTGCTCTCTTAACTCTGACTTAAATTTGTTTTGATAACTACTCTAAGATACAACAAACTAAATGCATTCCAAAAGCAAATAAATAGCAACAATCCTAGTTAACTATTTCAAACGAAATTAATAAAAACGTAATGCTCTCGTTACGTTACGTTACATGTGTATTGTAAAATTGTATATAAATATATATATTTTTTAAATATATAGCTTTTAAGTCTGTCGCTTAAATGTTAAATTTATATGTTTATACATTTGTTTAATAATTGTGATATTTTGTTTTGATTAAGCTTAAATTATATATAAATTGTGAACTACTATTAATTATATATATATGTATAATGTTATTTTGCTAAGAACATTTGTCCTATCATTAATTATTTAAACAAAAAATATTGTAAACTCTATTTCCTCATTACATTAAGTCAATTAGCCACAAATCGTATAAAAACACATTCACACACACACACAATCTAACGTATACGGCCATAATATTTATGTGTGTGAGTGTGTGTGTAGTTGAACTATATATATATATATATAAAAAAATTCATAAATCGACTGATTATATCTAGAGTTGGATACCTAAATGTATCTATTCTATTTTGTAGCTATAAATCTTTATACAATATGCTTGTCTTTGTATATATAGTTATATGTACTAAACATAGTTTTATTTAAATTTTATTAATAAATATTTGTAATTTTATGTTTTCTAGTTTATAGCCAAACAAAAAATATATATCACAAAAAATGATAATCAAAAAAAAAAAAACAAAAATACCAATCCAGCGTTTTTATTTTAATACCTCATTTAATTTGCATTTTTTATAGCTAAAAATTCGCACGGCAGCAAAAATATAAAAACAAAAATGTTGAAAATATACTTTAAATATGTATGTATATGGTTGATAACCCATAAAGTGTATGGCCTGACATTTGATACCCAAATAAAAGATACAAATACACGAACTGAGCTACATCATCACCCACTGACCGCTGTCCAGTGTCATCGGAATTTTTTTCTCTTCTATATCTTTAATTTAAATCTTAATCTATATAAACACAGTATGTGTGTGTGTGTGTGTGTAGGTTTATCGGCTTTGTCTATGTTTTTTTTTGCATACTATGACAGTCAGTCATTCCATATCTATAAGATATACCACAAACAAGCTTGACAAAAAAAAAATGTCTTTTTTTTTTTTTGCAAAATATACATTTAAAGAAATGAGAGCAACCCAGAGCTGCTTCAAAAGTTGAATTGAATAACTTAAAAAAAAATGTTGTTTTTTTATTTTTTGCTGAATTTTGTATATCTAATACACTTGCGGTGTTTGGGTATTTGAAATATAATATGACATATGTAACATATTACTATAGTATTCCAAGAAATGTTGTCTGAATTCAATTTAATGTTGATAATGATATTCGCACGAAAACAATTGCTATAAACGAGTACATCGGAAGTGACTAAAAGATCATATTGAATTTTTATATTAAATTATATTAAAATCCAATTTTCGATTTGAATAATTGTGACAATATTCGTTATGCTGATTTTCTATAAGAAAATTCTGCGGTTCTGAAAACATTATGGTTAAAAAAAGTGATATAAATAGTCCAGTTATTTAAAATATTTCATATTTCTTTTCAGTCCACCTTCATAGCCTCGTTATTATGTCAAATATACAAAATTTAATGAAGACAACAGTTGGTAGTTAAAATTAGGCCATTTAAAAGAACGTGAAAATTAATTTCGAAATCCATTTCAAGATCTAAAATTTGTACTTTATTAAGTATATGAAAATAATCAAAGCTTTAAAGGTAAAAATGATGTTTTGATATGGATTCTTGGTTCGAGTATCGGGTAAAAAAATAGTTTTCCATTAAAAAAATATTTAACAAGAGTTTTTCATTAAAAACGAATTTAAAAAGACTGAAATAAATAGATCTAATTACATTAATTTGTTAAAGTGTTGATTTTTATATTTCTCATTCAATAAGTTTAGTTGACTAAAGTTCTATAGAAATTAACTTGAAATATTCTGAATACTTTTCTTTATAGAATGCGTATTATTAGGAATTCAGTTTAAATGTCAAATAATATTGTAAAAACTCATTTTTAATTGCTGAAAAGAAGTCTACAGAATATATATTTGATAAATATTTTTTGTATTCTTCATAATCAATCATATTTACATTCTTTTCTTAGCTCAATCATAGATCTTCTTTGTTTTTTTTTTTTTCTTTTAAAGCTTTTATTCTAGGATTTGTATCTTTTCTCAATTGTATTTCAATGTTGCAGGTATTTGAATTTTATTATTTTGTTTCGACTACAAACTTACAAAAAACAGCATTGAAATGGCCTCGTTTAACAATCGTTTAATCGTTGGCCATAATTTTTGCGAACAACCCACGTTTTGGCTACATTGGCATTTAGCTTAACACAATTTAGCCGCCTTCTTTTATACTACGATTTACATCAAGCTGTAGCTCTATAGATTCTTCTTCTTGGTCTATTCATGCATATTTTATAGATATCGGAGCTACTACTACTACTACTACTACTACTACTACTATCATCATATAAATACTATTCTGTTTTGGTATTCTGCTTTTAGCTGAACATTGCCCGAAAGCGTTGTATTTTAGCTGATTTTGCAATCTTTTTTTTTTTTTTTTTTGGGTGGAAATGAATGAATAATTTTTATGATCAATTAAAAACGCTATAAAATTGATGAGGGACCGCGGCCAGCTCTCTACCGCTGCTCTCTTGAACGTTTACGTTTTTGTTTCTTTTCTTCGTTTTTTTTTTTGTGCCTTAACCAACATAAATAATAAAAAATTCCCATTGCTTGAATTAGCAAATTTTACAATCAATCATTAGCTGGCAAAATGCCGCCAACGTTGAGATCTCGCTTTGATCTGCAATCAACAAGCACACACAGGAATCGTTAAATGTATCTGTATCTGTATCTGTACTCGTATCTGTGTTATTTTCTTGCTGAGGTTACTCATATGGCTAGCACGTACGCGTATATGGGTTAACCAGTACAACAAAAAAAGAGGCAACACAACAAAAAAAAAAGTTCAAGCACAAGTTAAACCCTTTTCAATTTTTTTTTTTTTGGCTTAACCCCTTCCCTTTGCCTCTTAACGCAAAAAGTTTACAAAATAAGCAAAAAAAAAGAGCGAACTACGTCAAATATTAAAAACTTTTCCTTTGCTTTTACTTTCTACAAACTTAGATATATTTCTAAATTTTTTTTTTTTTTTATCAATTTCGTTTGTGGGATTTGTTACGGCGTAATGGATGGAACCGTAGACGTAGCCCGTAGTCTGTATGCCCGCCTACTAAGCAAAAAACTTTCAATTGAATTTGTTCGGTTTTTTTTCTTGGCTTTGCCTAAGTTTAGAGACTGTCTTAAGGGCAAACAATCCAATGGTTTGAGAAGTTTGGGCGTTGGATAGCCCTGTGGCTGTCATTTGGCTTAGAACCAGCATAGTAGAACGTAAATATTTCGGTTAACAAGTCAGTTTAGTGTCAAAAAAGCAAAGAGTGAGGTTTTTTTTTTATTTATAGATTGGCCAACTTATTTGAAATAATAAAAAAAAAAGAAAAGAAAACTCAAGAAAACAGGTTGGCATTTATTGCAGCTCAGGGATTTGGTCTATACGAGTACATCTATAATCTTTAGCTTAATTTCTAGGTACCTTTTCAATAGCCAAACCGCTCCTGTTCTTAGCCGTACCTAGATCAAAACCTACAAAACACAAAAAAATGTTTTTTAGTTTGAAGTTTTAGGCTCAAAGTCAAATCAAAGTGTCTGCCCCCGCAGCTTAGCATTCAATTCAAGTAAAACAAAAAAAAAAAACTTTTTCCCATCTATCACTGCCCCAAAAAAAAAACTAACTTGGCTAAAACAAAAAAAATATATAGAAAAAATCTTTTGATTTCTTCTATGTATGTGTAAGTACTATGGCTACTATGGCCACATCAATTACAACAAACGACTAAGTCAGCCACCCAATCGTTGCACCCGAGCAACCACTTGCCTCATTAGCCTCCAACGAATCGAAAGTCATAAACGTCTGCGATACAGCTACAATAACAATCCGATTCAGCTATATAGTCAGAGGCATGTCCATACCGGGTAAGATTGTATATAAATAAATATGCTTTTATTGGAAGACGACTACAACTGTTTGCAATAAAAGCAACATTTTTCTTAATTTCCATTTCTTGCTAATTTAGCAGCCATAAATTGTCGGTCCATGTGGCCAAGGGGTCTTGTTACTTGTAACCGCCTGCCTGCCTGTCTCCTGCTTGCCGCCTGCCTATGTTTATAGGTGGCCACCAAGGGCCACACTAGTGGTGAGGGGGTGGATGATGATGGTGGTGCTCATAGTGGTGGTGGTGGTGGTATGCAGTTTTGGTGCGCCCGAAACAAGCGAAGCTGAACCGACTGTAGACACATAAAATTGGCTACAAATTATTGCACATTGTCAAAACAACATTGGTTTGCAATTTTCGCGCTTCAATGCAGATACAATGTGATGACTAGCATAGTA
>JBANCX010000074.1:0-21095 GCA_037040065.1 Dettopsomyia nigrovittata
TAATGCATTTTATGCTCATTAGAATTTTATCAATTTGCTACATTGGGCGGTAGCTGTGGGTGGTCTACTACGCACATAATTGGTAACAAGGTTGTCGCTTTTAAAGCGATAAATTTAACACTCATTCAGTTAAAAAATAATCGCATTTGTAAATATTGGGAAAAACCTTATAATTATTCAAATATGTATAGCTAAAAAAAAATTTCCAACAAAGATGTGGAAATTCAAATAAATAATAGTTACTTTTGAAAAATAAATAACTAAAAAAACAACATTAAGAAAATTAATATTTTTTAAAATTAGTTTTTTCCAGCGCTAATAATTAATAATAAATTTTTACATAGATAAATAATAGATAATAGATAATTATGATTATGGTTCAGAGAAATTCAAGGGTGGCATTTTACGGCACCCGAATCACACTTATAAATTTAGAGTGCTTGCCGCACTGACACCCAGCAAGAGCAGAGTAACACACTCGAACACACAAATCGCTTACTGTGTTTCGTGTTTGTGCATTTTGCCACTCATTCAAAAATAAGCGACGATTCACCAAAAATATTTTCGTATATATACGTGAACGGCACAATACACTCAAAGCAAGTGTGCGAATAGCAACAATTGACCACAAAGGGCAATGCGCAATAATGCGCAGTGAGCGAAACACTCATGTTTTATAGTTATGATTTCGAGTGTCTTCAACTTTTGTGCATATGCAGGGCATTGAGCACTGTTCGCTGATTTGTTTTTCGTTGCTTGATTTTAGTTGTTAATTGATGCCTTACAGTAAATAAGCAAAATGACTGAAACTCCGGACTCTATAAAAAGTAAAATTGATTAAAATTTATAGAGAAAGGGGTGGTGGAAAGTAAACGAACATCGTTACCCTCTTCTGTCAAAAGTGGCATTGAAGTTTCTTTCAATACCTGTAAGTAGTGCACCGGCTGAAAGAGTATTTTCATTATCAGGCAATGCCATTGCTGAAAAGCGGAATAGATTGGGATCAACATCTGTAGACAATTTACTATTTTTAAACTCTTATTACAAGCATATTTAAAAAAAGATTAGTTTATATATTAACTTTTTTTTATAATTTTGTTTTATTACTAGTCATTGAAGACAAAATTTTATTATCTTTTTAATTTAATTTATTTTTTTTTAAGCATATTCTATGACCTAGTCATTGTAAGACCTATTCATTGAAGACTTGTAATAATTATAAACATTTCTTTTTTTAATATATAAATATATAACACGCAAAAAAGCAGGAAAACACGGATTTTTATTTTCACTACACATATATACATACATATGTGTATGTATATGTGCATATTCAAAAACAAATATGTATGCAACTAATGCCAGAATAACAACACACACATGTCTGTTACATATTGTGTGTCTCAAGTATTATGCTCTCAATTTTACTCATTCCTTTTGCATTTCCGTTTAGAGTCACAAGTTATGTACATATACATGTAGAACAACAGCACGAAATTGTTTGCGCTTGTGCATCTTGCGCATGTTCGAAATAATCAGTAAAAGGCAACCACCTTATTTTAGTGTGCCGATCACTCACTTAGTGTGTAAATGCACAAATGTTTCGGGTACACTTATTGTCAGGGTGTACTCTTGCTGTTCACTGTTATGGTTCAATAGAATTTGGCAAGAATTATAAGTTAAAGTTTGGTCACACTTAAATAGTGACCTAATTCTTTTTTTTTTATTTTATGCATTCACTCTGTCGCTGAAATCAAACCGAAGCAGTCGCATACGCGCATTATAAAATCATATTAAAACTTGCCTTCTACTAACTTTTTCATAAACTGCACAAATTCCCAAAAATGATTAAAAATAATTTTCTAATATTATAAAAAAAAACATAAAATTTCTAAACAAAAATTAATATAAACTTTCTTTGTATTTTTAAATTTACTTGTGATCTAAATTTTTATTACCAAACATACTATTACATTTAATATATTTTAGAGTACTCTCCTCTCAGAGAGAGAAAGAATAGAGTTGAGGAATTGCTGCTTGGGATTTCAATTTCTAGGAATGACACCTTTAGGCTTACACAACACCTACACCTTTGGCCAGAACCAAATTGAAACGACATGAGGAAAGACATGAGCCGCAATGAGACTCCCAAAGAACACAAGACAGACTGGATGGTCGCAGTGGCCTCTGTGTGGCTGTTTCTGTTTGATCAGTCTGCAGTTTTAATCAATGAATAATTTAAATATTCCGATTAAACAACAAGCTTGCTGCCTGATGCAAGAAGGTGCCTTCCTGCCTGCGAACGGACATTTCTTTTAATTCATTGTTGGTGCGAATGGCAGATTGGTGGCATGTGGGGCGGTAAGGGATTGTAGCTGCCATGTTTGTGGTAGACAGACAATTGGAGCATTGGAACAACGCCAGTTGCCATTGGCAATCAACACCTTTCGGTTCGGTTTCTGGCTATCTGAGCAGCTCACATGTTCGATGCAAATCAACTTATTCTTCCTTGGTTACAGACGAATCTGGGCGGGCACAGTCGCTTGGTGGCTATCTGCTGCTACTGCTGCTGCTGCAGCTTCTGGCCATGTGTCAGTTCCGGCCTGATTGCAAGCCAGCTAATGAATCATTTTACTGCGCCTCTCAAGAACTGTGTGTGGCAACTTGCAACAGCCAACTTGCCAACTTGGCAACTTGCAACTGGCAACTGGCTCAAATTAATTATGCACACCTCTGGAATTGTGGATTTCTGGTAGTCGCTGCTGTTGAGGTCTTGATCTTTGGACTACTGTGTTAATTGTTGTTGGCTCTAGGCTGCCCACGAACCGATTTGAACTTGAAATGGCTTTATTATTTAGCCAGTATATGCCTCAACTGGCGCCCCCTTTTAGCCAGTTTTATGCCTTTGGCTTTTGTTAATTGGACCACCCTGGCAATGGCGCAATACAGAACCCAAATAACGTGACAGGGATTTATCTTGGCCGAATTTATTTTTAGCTTCTGCATAAAATTTGCATATGAGCTTCTAAAGCCTGTTGACAGGTTAATCCCTATGTTAACTCATTAGTATATGTGTGTGTGTTCTTCTGTCTGTGTGTGGCAGTGAATTCTAATTAAATTTATGTTATATGCATAATTAATTAATAACAATATTTAAATATTCTTTTCAATTATTGCATATGAATTTTAATATGATTTTCATATCTTTTATCCCATGGGATGTATAAGTTAAATTTTTGGAAAGATTTTTGATGCCTGAGTGACAATGATGATATATTACGAGTATGATTTAATATAAGAACCAGGATTTGCATTTACTACTTCGTCATAAGAATATTGCTATGCTATGCTACCGCTCTTCATTTTGACGGGAGCCGTAGCCGAAAAACGAAAGGCATGTACTCTCTTCTACTCCCAGCTTCGACAATTCTGCATCATATGTGTATGCTACACCAATCTTTTGCCAGGTCATCATTATGAGCACTTAGAATTCTGAACTGGATCTAGTGTTGTACTGATGGTATAGTAGAAGCGTGGCTTTAGTCGATAGCAAAGTCTGTTGATGAAGAAAGCGTAGGAGCTTCCGAAATAGCTAGACAGACATCCTACTCACAGTTTATTGAGTGAGGCGATTTCGAAGTTATATATCTGTTATTAAGATAAACAACTATCTTTGAACCCGGTAAATGAATACATTTTATGATTGAGCATATGTATATATATTAACAGAAGGGTATTATCATTTTTGTCATGATATGTGCAACGATGTAGACCCCATACAATTTAAATATTATTTACATCAACTCTTTAAGTTGCATAGAAATTTAACTACTATATCATCTATATGGAATGAAATAAATGATCGGACAATCCCAGCCAGAATACAATAACTTCAGGGTACTAAAAATTTAATAGTTGTTCTAAGTTTTTTTTTAACAAAACGACGTAGTGTTGTGTTGCACTAGCGAGCCCCAAACAACGAAAGCAACACGTCCCAGCCAGCTGACCAAGAAGCATCGTCACACGTTACACTTAAAATCAAAGGTGAGCAACGCGTCGCGTCGCGAAATAGGAAAGAAGTACAAATTCATTGATAAGTTAATAAGATTAAGTATTTATTTAATTATCTCAAATTTATAGGAAAACAAATGTTTTTAATTAAATTAAATCACAAAAAAAAACTAATTAAAAATTAAAATTCCACTAAAAATCATGAAATAGTGATTTAAAAATGAATTACAAGCTTTTCTCACATATGAGTTGAGCAGCGCAATCAAAATATAAATCTACTTGTTCCTTCTGCACAGTGGGACAATATTGACTCCTGCTGTTAGATGCTGCGTGCTTAAATATCATAAGCGAATTTCAGATATGAAAAGAGAGCTCACTTGACAGAAGCGCCTACCTGTTGTCATCAATTAGGTAACAAGCTCACGCGACCTATAAATATTACCAAAAGGTATCAGTAACCATATACAAATGCATACATATATAGTATAATACAAACATGGATAAGCTGCTTGCTGTGCCCGGATCACATCTTTTATCTGATTTGCAAATAAAAATGTATTTCATTTGCCAAGCTGGTAAAGCAACCAGAATGCTGTTCCAGGGATCAGTCGTACTGCTGTTTTGCACTCATAATTTATAGGTACTAAGTTCTATGTGCAATCAGGTGGATCAGTATCAGAGGTGGGGTATGCTGATGGTGCTAGCAAATTAAGTACTAAAATAAACGACCAATTTACTGATTATGCAAAACATGCAATTAATTTTCTACTCTAGATTTGTTCCAAATGTTTCATACTTGCATAAACTTAAACTTAATCTTGTTGTTGTTGTTGTTGTTTGTTGTTGTTGTCATTACTCTTAACGAGCTGAAAATTAATTGCCATGGCAAGTGGAAAATTTCATTGGCATTTGACTACTTATACATATAGTAGTTGTTGACTAGTTAGTGCAGTAGGAATGCCCTATACTACACCTAGTATGTATGTATGTTTTATTGCTACCACATACTATGACATTTGTACCTAATAATTTATTATCTATTAGTTTTAACTGAACTTATTTGCATATTAGCATAACATGTAGAGAATTAAAATATTTAACTTTGTTTGTAATACATATTTAAAAGTAACTGAACTAAAATTTATTTTATTTGCATATTTCGTTTTGTTTTCCATTTATAAATAATTAAGTGTTTAAATAATATTGTTAAAAATATCAAATCAATAAAGTTCATTTTACGCACTAAAGAGTCCATCTCTAGTTTGTGTGCCAAAAGTCTTCTCATCAGAATACACAAAAATATTTTAGTAGCAAATCAGCTGTCGTCGAGTACACAAGCATTGCGCAGTGTTCTTTTGTTTAATCGTTCCAGCACTCTGATACCAATGCGGGTAATGTACTAAATTATACAACTTGACAAGTATTAATATATTGATCAATAATTAAATATTTATATTTAAATACATACATTTTTGGACTAAATACCATTCGAAAAAATTTGTATTTATATTGAAATTTAATTTATATTTATATATTTTTATATATTATCCAAAATTTACATTAATTTCCGTGTACAATTTGAATGTTCAAAAGTCAAAGGTCAATTTATGGATATAGCTCACGTTCAAGAGACAATTAAATACTACAGCCGAAGTTGGCTTCTGAATTTTAAGGTTCAGTTGAGAATCCCAAATCACAGACTGCATATACATCTGTATGTAATAAAAACAAGCGGCTTTACTTTAAGAACACGACATATAAATCACATTGAAGACTGAGCGGCAAACCAGACAAAGAACATAACACACAAAACAGAAGAGAACAAAAATAAACTAAAAAATAATATTTGGACTGCAATTTTTATTGCCTGCTTTGACTGAGCCGAACCGTAGTTGAGTTGCGGTCTCTGGTGGCTCTGGCCACACGCACAATTCTGTGGAAGTTGGTTAAAGAACATGGCTCAGATTGAGGCGGGCAATCAACCAAAATGTCATAATAATGATGGCGTTCCGGGCGGCCTCTTGGTAATACCGGCAAAACAGGATGCTTATCTTGTTAACACTGAACCTTTTGCCGCCTGGCGTTAACTTAAGGTCCAATAAGTCCGACTATGGAAAAGTCACAGAAAATTTTTTGATGAAATTATTAAAATGCATTTTATCAGCGGGAATTTGTAATTAAGGGTTTTGTCATGGAAATTTTAAGGAAGTTACTAAATTAAGATCTATAAAGGATATAAAATTAATGAATATTAAAAATATATATATCGTACGTACATACATATATAAGTTTATACATATATATCTAAAAGTAATTGGGCAGGAGAAATAGAGATTACTGGTTTTTCAAGTATGTCTATTATTATCATTAAATACTTTATTTACTTATTATCTTTTATATTTTTCATAGATTTTATATATGATTTTAATAAGTATACTGATCTTATGACTTTTGGAAGTTTTCCTTTCAATTCGATACGATTCAGCTTAAGTCTCTTGAACATTTATTTTTCTACAATCTCTTTTAATTTAACAATTTCTCTTAGAGTTCATGATTTATTGACCAGGAATCTTCATTAAATTTATGATAAAAATGATGTTCATACATAACCGAAAAAAATGAAAATTTAAGAACGTCAGATACTTCTTTCACTAATACAAATCTATTAGAACAATATTATTATTATTAATGAATAGTTACAGCGAAGTAAAAAATTAGCGCCTAAGGTATAAAGGTATAAAGCTATTGGGAAAGGACGTTAAGCATTTATTAAAATATAAATATATACATTTCTTAATAATTGAATTACTTTCATGATTTTCTTACATTTTTAAGGTGCAAAATAATAATAGATAAAAAACATTCAAAATTCTTGCTTCTGTTTCATATTTTTTAAACAAATAAAAATATATAAATAAATAGAATATATAAATAAATATAATATAAGAGTAAAGATAAGATTTATCTTTGTTTAATTTGATTTAAATTTTATGAAAGTTCAATGTTAAATGAAACTTTGCAAAAGCCATATAAACTTGACCTTATTTATGTATTTGCTTATGCAAAACAAATAAATAGCAAAATTATTGTTCATGGGAAGTTATATAACTTTTTTAATAAGATATTTAAGTATAAAAGATACAGCTGCAAAGTTGAGGAAACAGAAACAGTTAAAATGTCAACAGTATATATAGCCTTTGTAAGGATTTATATTTTAAGTTATTTTGCTTTAAGTCAAGTCCTGGCTGAAGATGTGAATACGGAAACTATAGCAACTAGTGATGAGGATATGGATATGAACTCATCCCGTATTATTGGTGGTCAACTGATGAATCAGTCAGTGCCCTTTCAGGTATCCATGCAGAAGCAACATCGCGGACAATGGCGACATTTTTGTAGCGGTTCTATAATCAGTAAGCAGCACGTGCTGACTGCAGCGCATTGTGTGGACAAGATAAAGGTAGAGGATTTGAGTGTTCTTGGTGGCACACGGAATTGGAAGAGCGGTGGACAGCGGCACAAGATTGTGGCTAAACATGTGCATCCGCAATATGCAATTACGCCACGAATTATCAATGATATAGCTCTGTTAAAGGTGAGTCCTTCATTTGGACTGCAACGTACCGGGATTAGCACTATATCCATGGGTGGTGTGGATCGCATTGGGGCCCAACGACAGGTACGCTTAACTGGCTGGGGCTCGACAACACCGAATAACTCTGGGGTTAAGCTGCCGGATCGGCTGCAGGTGCTCAACTATCAGACCATTTCGAATGAGGAATGCGTAAAACAAGGTTTTCGCGTCACAGCCAAGGAAATCTGTGCATTGGCCACACATGGCCAAGGCGCCTGCGTGGTAAGTAATAAAAACTCCAAAACCATCTCATCTACAGGTGGAATTCACTATTTTAAGGGGGACTCTGGTGGTCCACTGACTTTGAGCAGCGGACAGCTCAAAAGAAAGCATACGCGACTGGTGGGCATTGTGTCCTATGGCAGTGCCACCTGTGCCCAAGGTAAACCTGATGTCTATGTGCGTGTATCTAGCTATTTACCCTATATAAACAAGATCCTGAAGCAGGACCTAGCCTAAACTGAGACTCAATCAATACAAATAAATTTTCTTTGGCTTACATTTAATTTGTCTGATTTTTGTTGTTCTTTTCCGGGCAGCTAATTAAAAATCTTGTTCAATATTCGCTACAGTCGCTCCACAGCATCTTCATTGGTTCAACGCCTAGGACGGGTCTGGCCTGGCCTGGCTTGGCCTACCCTATGCTCGTCTCCGTTTAGGGTCTGGCTTGGCTCCAGCTTTGGCCTGCACCATGATAAATGCAAAAAGCAATTTATCGCACATTTAACTCAATTCAGTTTCTTTATGGACAACCACAGACGCATTTGGGAGGCGGGTAGCCGGGGCAGGCACGCCTGCCAGCCAGCTAGAAGACAAAGTTTCGCTGACACGCACGCTTCATGGACCACAGACTCCAGTATTTCAGTACTTCATGCTTCATGCCGCATGCGGCAACCGGCAAGTGGCATGCGGCTTAATGCCTTGGCCCATAGTAGACCGTGGGCCGTTGCACATTGCTTGTAATTCGATATTAGATTTTATGTGCGACAAATACGAAGTGCAAACATTTTTATGTTCCCTCAATTTCTATGCTGCATTTGTATTTGTAGTGGAAAAAATTAAAGATGCGACCATGGAGCCAGGTCTGCTTTCTACTTAATTAAGTTTCGGTTCAAAGCGCTAATATAAAGCTCACGTTTTTGCTATTTTTCAAACTCATTTACATCGATCTATTTTATAAAGAATTTGAATATCATCTCTGACTGAACTCAGCAACAAATTTCTTTTTATTAATTGTAAAATATATTTTCATGAATTGATCAAATGAAAAAAAAGAACAATTAATTTAAGACAAGCCGCGTTAATTTAATACTTAAAAAATTAGAAAAACTGATTCAAAGAAATATATTTTGTTAAAAATAAGAAAAAAATTGAATTAAAAAAATATTACTTTTCATAAGAATATTCCATAAAAATTAAAATAAATATTATTTTATTCCTATTTTATGATACTATTATCAATGTATATTCAGTAAGTATGCGCTATTTTCTTAATAAAAAATAACATTTTTTTTTTCATTTAAATTTTATGAATACTTAATAAAATTATATATTTTCAACTTGAATAAATTGGAAAATTTGATGATGGTTTCCGTATAAAGACAAATTTATGTGGAAAACTTTTTGATTTGAAAAATTTAAATTTTAAACTAAAATACAATTTTTTTATATTAGTGTTGATGCACATTTCATATAAATAATACAAAATTAATAAAGGTGACCATCACATGCTTAACACTAAAACTTTACCAATCAATTTCAATACGTTCACATTCTTATTTTTGTCATTTATTAAAATGAGTACACTCATTGTGTGCTACGCAGTGAATATTGTTTAGGCTACAGAAAACAGAGAAATTTTGAACTACATATATATTCTGCCGATATGTGTCATAAGAAATATGACTATTTTTGTAAATACTTATGAACGTTAAATGGGTAGAGAGGTAGAGTAAAGGATAGTCAGTTTGTTAGATGCTCGTCGCTCGACTGCATAAATTCATTTAGATCAATCAATTCAATTTGTTTGTCAATAAAACCTAAATGAGTATTTCATTTAAACAAATTAAAATTCGACCCATTTGAATGTCGCGCACAAAATTCCAACCCAACCAACTGAACCCGTACAACAATTAAAATTGACGGGAGAAAATGGAACTTGGATTGAGTCTGGAATCAGAAGAGAAACACAACAGACCAATATAGTAGTAGTAGTCTTTGACTGGAATTGAAACTGAGAATGTGACTGCAACAGCCAAAGTTTCGTGAGTATGCGTAAGAGAGTTTTTCTTTATACCCTGCATCTATTGAAATGGGTATAATAGTACATATATTAATGTAAAAATGTATAAGACAAGCAGACATGATTTCATTTAGAAAATCTATATTTCAAAAACAGATGAAATTTAAGAAATTTTGATCAAGTTTCACAAAACTTAGGCCTTAAAAGTAATTAAAAAATAAAAATTATCACAAGTAAGTATCTAATATGGAGAACAATCGTATTCTCCAATTGACGAAGGGTATATCATGGGCGATTCTGAGTTTTTTACTTGTTACAAAGTACTCACACAAATAAAACAACGCAGTTATCATCTATGTATGTGAAAGGCCTTGTCTTTGGACTGGCTTTGTTGACTTTTCATTGTCAATTAATACAAAATAAATTTATTTGGTGCTTGGCATTTACTGGCTGATTTTTCATACATTTTATGTGTTTCTTATTATTTGTGAATTTCGATACATATATGATTCTTAGTTGCCGAGTCATACGAGTTGGCATACAAGTGCATTGAAAGAAATATTGTTGTGACCTTCTCCATTTTTTATTGTTTTCGTGGCAATTAATTTGACTGAGACATTTGCAAATACTGCTGACCTTTGATTTTAATCCCAAATCACTTTCCACACAGATTGCGGTCACTTGGCTTTGCCCTGTTTAGCCACACTATCCATGGCTTTCTTAACTGTCTCGGGATCGCCTAGGAATTTCATGGGCTCGACTGGTTTCAAGCATTCGTCCAGTTTGTAGACAAAGGGTATGCCGGTTGGCAGATTTAGTTCCATTATAGCTTCATCGGAGATATCGTCCAAATATTTTACAATGCCACGCAAACTATTGCCATGTGCGGCAATGATCAGTTTCTTGCCCTTCTTGATTTGTGGCACAATGACATGATCCCAGTAAGGTAGCGTGCGTTGGATGGTCAATTTCAGGGATTCCGTTTTGGGGAATTTCTCCGGCTTAAGTACGTTCTTGTAGACAGGACTCTCCACAATACACTTGTAGTATTTGTGATCCTTTTCCATGGGCGGTGGTGGTGTGTCAAAGCTGCGTCGCCAGACTTTAACCTTATCTTCGCCAAACTTCTTTGCCGTTTCGGCCTTGTTCAGGCCCGTCAATCCTCCATAATGGCGCTCGTTTAGACGCCAAGTCTTACATATTGGTATATTCTTTTGACCAATCACGTCCAGTACTGAATCCAGCGTATCCTGAGCACGTTTCAACATCGATGTGTATGCCATATCGAATTTTATATTCGCATCCTTGATAGCTTTGCCCGCGGCACATGCCTCCTTTTGCCCCTTCTCAGAGAGACATGCATCATACCAACCACAAAAAAGATTCTTTTGATTCCATTCAGATTCTCCGTGCCGCACCATAACTATCATATATTTCTTATCATTACATTTTCCAGAGTATTCCCTTTGTGTCTCATGGGGCAACCACGGGGAACACTCTATAACACCTATTGTATTTTTACGCCCAGACATAAGACGATGCAGAAACGGAGTGCCATAGCCAAGCTTTATTAAACCACCCATAATAATTCAAATTTAAGCTAAATTAAAGCATTTGATTTAGAATTTATTTATTTATCACGTGAAAGTTATACCGATCATCGCCTATTATGATCAGCACTGAGCTTCTAAATTATTCGTTAATTTCATTTATTATTTTAGTCCTTAACAATGAAATACTTTGTATATATTTTTTTAATTGATCTAGTAATAACAAGCTTCTTTTCTTCTTGAAAAGTAATTACAATACAAGGTAATGCAGTTTGCACGCTGCTATCACTGTCAACGTCACTGCTAGCGTCTATGCAATCACCAATGACAAACTTGTTTGCTTTATAATATTTCTATATTTTTATCCGATCTTTATGAAATTAAAACAGTAGATAGATAATATGATGCTTATTATTCATGCCGAATATCTAGGTCATACGATAAAAATTGCACCTGTTATTTGTTTTTTTTTTTTTAGATAGAAGGGTCTTGAGGTAAAATTAAAAAATAATCTTAGTCTTAAAGGATAGCCTAATACCATTTTGGTGTTTTTCATAGTTAATATTATTTTTATTATTATGTTTCAATTATTTTTATTATTTCATTTCGTTGGAATCGTTCAGAGCCTTCTAAACCTAACCTAGCATTAAAAGGAGAGGGATAATATAGAGAATTGGGGGTGGCTTATTATCTTAAGTAATTTAGATAATGATTAATTATACCTGTAGGGAGATCTGTAGCATGCATATTCTCACGTCGTCGCAGGGGATTTGTGTTGGCGAGGCTACTCGCCATTGAGTTTGGGTGCACCAAAAGTCTATCCGCTGGAGGTCTCTTGCAATGGCATGTATCATGGAAGACCATTCGAACGCCATGCAGCCAAGGACTCCACCACTCTGTGCCTGTCAAGATGGTGCTTACACGCGGTGCCCTATATCTGGATGACATAAGTCCCGGTTGGCCTGATGATCGCTTTAATAAGGCGAGCCTTGGTTGCTAGTTGTAGGTTACTGGAACACAAGAGCCAGCCAGCTTTTGCAAATTTTGCAGGCATTTGGTTTTGACTGCCGCGATATGGGCGGTCCATATAAGCGCAGGTGATCCATGTGGACACTGAAATAGTAGTGTGAGTTGGAGCTGTTGATGGTGATACCATCTAAGCAGATTTCACGCAATTAATGGTTTCAATTGTAAAATCAATTGGTTTCCTAATTGTATTTAATATACAAAAAAAATATTCAATTTTATATGCATGTAATATTTGATTTTTCGAATTATAATTTTCAATTTCATAATTTATTGCAGCTGTTTGTAAATTACATACGAAGAATGTTAAACATAAGGAAATCCTTGAAAGCTCCAATTTTCAATTTACGCAAATGCAAAAAAAAAACGGGGAAAACGGAAAATGAGTGCAATGCAATCCACATGTGAGCCTGGATCAACACATTTACCAATGGAGCCAGGTGCTCAAATTGCCACAGGTGCTCATATGAGTCCCAATTCAGCTAAAACAACAACAACAATAACAATAACTACAATACAACGATTTCCGCAGCAGCAACAACATGAACCACAAGAGGTTAAGCGAGCAAAGTTCGTGGCCATGGAACGTGTGTGTGTGTGTGTGGCTATATGTACACGTATTTGTACATTTGCTTTTAGTTGCAACTGCATCTCAATTTCATCTGCAGCTGTACAGTAGCCCCTCTAGTGACCACCGTTTGCCTGTGGTTCCTACTTACTTACTTACATATATTTTGGGGTCTCGGTCTTGGTCTTGGTCTCGGTTTCGGTCGTCGGTCTTCGGTGCTCAGTAGTGGTCTTGGTCTGGGTCTTCGCTCTTTGGTCTTAGTTCCAGTCACATCTTGTGCCATTGGAAGCTACTATTGATGTCTGTTGGCCAGAGCTTTATGGACATTTGGCTGGCGAACTTTTGACCCTCTCACGCGTCAATTGATGTTCGTTTTTTCGTTTTGTGTAATTGTAAGCGCCATTTTATTTATTTTATACAATTTCCTTTTTCTTATTTTGCTTATTTTTAGGCCAAAATAAAAATTGATCAAAAAAAAAAAATGATTAAGATGTTAGCTGTAACGATACGTGTTACAAAATTAAAAAAAATATTATTATCGTATCTGGTACTACAACTCTCTAAAATATTCTTACTTTTATCTAAATCAAGGCTAAAAAATAAAAAATAATTTAAAAATACAAATGGTTCGTTCCCAGCAGCCTTGAAATACAAAAAATATTTTTTTTGTTAAAGGTTTAAAATTAAATAGTTGTTAAGATAATAATATTTTTAAGAGAAATAATATATTATTATTATTAATAAATATTAATTTTTATTTAAATTTCAACTATTTTTTTTATAATAATATTGTCTTATTGTAGGATTCGTTACGTTAATAAAGGCTTGGTTCGATAATAGAAACAATTACTCTCATTTTTAACCAATATCATCAATCATTTTATAAAAGCAATTAAGCTGCAAATCGTGTCAACTGCTAACGCGTTTAAAGCCCTACTTATAACGTTAAGACCTCTAAGGCCCAGCTCAGCCACAGGTGCTAAAATAGAAGTAAAGAAAACAAGGCCCAAAGCAACATACATATACGAATAGAGTAAAACTTCTAATGTCTTACGGGTACTCGTATAAGCAATTAAAGTCACAAAAAATGTCAGAGACGATAAATTTTGTTAAGTGCGTTCACATGAAAGTTGTCAAAAAACATTTGAGAAATTTTCACCAAAAGTACCACACACCACACACACACATACACGTAAAAAGAATCCAAAGACATGGATGTTTATCAAAACACCTCTCTGCCAATGCGTGAGGCCTCAAGGTGTGGTTGGTAGTAGTAGTTGGTACCCGTACATGAAACATGTTACACGCAAGCCCCAAAACTTAAAAGAAAAAACCCAAAGATAGAGCCCCATACATGGCACCCATTGAAGACAGAGAGTCGAGTCTTCTGATAGGTAAAAGATAAGCAAAATTACCGTACAATTTTCAATTAACACGAAGCAACTGTAAAGAGTTTTCAGGCAATTTTAGTTTTTTTGGGGGTATATGCCACATGGAACGTGCTTGCTTGCCACCAGAGTGGCGCTTTCAGGCAAAACTGTCTGAGCTTCTCTACAAATTGTCTAATCTTTCACTCTCTTACCTCTCAAGGCGACCGCTAGTGCATCGATCTATGGGTAGCTCAGTGTCAAATAAGTCACTGAAATGTTGTCGACCAGCAACACCAACACGAAAGCGACAACGACAGCGACAACGACAACTTCCAGAACTGACCACAAAACGACAATTTATCATTGAAACTGCCGCCAGTGGCGGCCGTAAAAGCTCTTTATAGCCGGTTCAGCTTCTGCTTGATGAACGTTCTTTAGCCATGTGGAACCAAGCAAAAACTTGTTTGCTTTATGAATCAGAATTCTGATTATTTTTGTTAATTTTGGTTTAATTTTATCAATATTAGGTTGCAAATAATTTAAAAATTATTTTTTGAACAAAAAAGAATAAACTTAACCTATATAATTATAATTAAAAAAATTAAATTAAGTTTAAATATAATAATCCCAATAGAAATAACTTTCATAAAAAACAAAAAAATGTTAATTTTTATTTTCACACATTTAATTAATAGTTTAGATTAGTAATTTAAATAAACAATTGAATAGAAATTGCTCTACTTATAATATACACGTATAAAAATTTAAAAAATAATTAAGATATTTTAATCTTAATAAAAATAGTTTTCCAACTTTTAAAAAACAAGAATAAAAATACGAGAAAAAAATGCAATTTCTCATCATTCCCATCGACTGAATAGCCACCCAAGGAATTAGTCAATTTAGGGCCATAGAAGAACGCCCAGTCTAGTCCAAAAGGTAGTTTATGTTGCACATTGTCGTAGTACCACGATGACTCCTCTAACCGAAACCGAAGTTGAAGAAAGCAATTTACTTGTGTAAGCCTTGACTTAATTCATTCCCGTATGCTTCCCTGAAGTGGAAGTGGCGCTGCAAACGATCGACGTTGATGTGGGTGTGTGAAATAGGGCTAAGAGTTGATCTCTTGAGGATGCGTGCGTTACTCTGCGTGGACATGAACAGGTTCTCTGGCATATGGTGGTTAGGTGAGGCTTGCCGCAGAGTATACGAGTAGAGGGTCATAAGATGCGCTCAGCATGCGATTTCATTTTGATAATAATGGCAAAGTCAAATAATTATAATGATCATGATTACAATCATCGATGCTGGGCATCGCTTGTGCTTTGGCCAACAACTTGGCCAAATGACTAAGCAATTTACCGTTTTGTATAGATTTCAAAGCCTACCTACCACCTACCAACACCCAACTCCCCCTCGACTCATCCTACTGAACTTGTGTAGCAGTATATTGATTGTGTAAGTTGCCTCGTTTGCCCCGCTGCCCCGCGCCCCGAGCTCATCTACAATGAAATTTCAGGTCAATTGTCTTCTTCTGAGGCTGCTGCTTCTGCGTACAAGATTTCGAGTCTTACTCATAGGCACGATGCCTGCAAAACTTCTCGTACTCCTAGACCAACCAATTCGACCGCAGCCACACAACAAATACTTCTTCTTGCCAATTTCTATTTTCGTGTTGAATTTCTAGACAATATTTTTATGTGCGTGTGTTTTTATACCCCGATCCATTTGAAAAATGGTAAAGGGGTATATTAGTCTTGTATCAATGTATGTAACAGGCATAAGGAGACACCTCCGACCCTATAAAATATATATCTTCTTGATCAGCATCAACAGCCGTCCGTCCGTCCGTCTGTCTGGATGAACGCGTTGATCTCAAAGACTGTAAAAGCTACAGAAACCAAAATTGGGATCCAGGTTCGTGTATATCGCGCGCAGTATACTGAATACGCTACACCAAACCCCCAAATCGAAAAAAAGGATTTATAGGTGCAATTTTCAACTAATTGTACTTTTGAGCTTATAGCAGATCGATCTATATTATAATAATTTTGTATGCCACGCCCACAACACTCAAATCAAAAAGCTCGAATAACAGGTGCATTTTTTCTTGTGACCTGAACGCTCAGTACATGTGATATTTATCGTAATATTTATGAAATGTACCAACTTCATGTATATCGGTTAAACATTACAAGTTTTATAGAGCAAACAATCTTCTCATTGGTCGTTGCAAGGCACTAGCAGCGACGCGACATTGCTATCACTTGGATCAGGGTATCTTGTTGTCTAGCACACTCGACTAGCGCGTCCTTACTTCTTTATTTTCAACTTTTTCATACTAACTAACAAAAAATGGGTATTTCAATTTTCTAATGCAAGATGTTGGTGAACTTGAATTATGTATATCAAGTGCATCAATTATTTAAATAAATTTTTTTGATATTTAATTATTAATTCGCTAAAGTTAAAAATAATAGATTACTTATGTATGTATATTAGAGCACTTGTAACTAATATAGCTCAAAAATATTCAAAAGATTTTATTTTTGATAGAATTCTTTATTAGCTTATTCGTTTAATGTTTTTCATATACACTTTTGTATTAATTTGAATATTTATTTTATGTAGTCAAATCAGTCAAAATAATTGATTAATTTTTATGATAATAACGAAAGAATAATACAGAATATATTAAATTCTTAATTTTAAATTCTTATATTTTTCTCTATTAAATTCATAATTTTTTTTATATTGTTTCTATATATTTTGTTTAATTTATTTAATCGTCATTGTTATAGTCTTTAGCGATATGATCTATTAAAAAATTGAATTATTTCATATTATATCAGCATATAAAAACTTTATATCAATAAGCCTTAAAGAAACAAGTTTTCAATATGATTTTGTGGAATAATTAAACTTTTACTAAAAACAACATGTAATAAACATATACAAATTATTATAAAGCAAGACTATCCACATTAAATAATTTATTTACAATAAAATGAAACAATAAAACGCATTTAGAATTAAAAATTTTTAAATAATTTGAAGTCATAATGAAATTGTAAGAAGTTGAGATCTTATATTATACAGAAATAATATTTAAAGCGGGTTTAAGAGTCGGCATCAATAGCTGTAGCTCTTATTTTTTAAATTTTTGTTTTCAAATTAATATAATAATATTTGTCAATTGAAAATATATTAAATTTATATTTTTTCAAAAGCTGATTGGAAGTAATGATAGCCCTACATGAGAATTAATTATTATTTTTACAGTCTTATTTGTTATATATTTGTTATTATTATTTCGAAATTTTTATTTTCAATCTTTATTTAAATATGCAATATATTTTTAAACTATTATATCTTATTCTTTTAGAGTTGGTGCTTGGAAAATTACTTTTTTCTTCTTTCACATTAATAGTTATCATAAGAATCATAAAAAATATTTAAATTAAATCTTCTTAAGGAATAAATCGAGGCAATGTTGAGGAATGTCAGTGTTCGTCATTTATCAAATATTTCATTTTAAATGTTTTATAAATTTTTAATATTAAATAATAAATTCTATTAATTTTTTTTTAATATGTAGTAGAGTATTGTCTTGTCGGCTAATATCATTTTTTTTTCGTCTTTCTTTTTGTTGTTCATTTTTTTATTATTTTCATTTTACTGCTAAGTTTTCTTTACTCTTCTCAGCGTTCTTCTCTCACTCTCTGCGTAGGCGCTTTCCACAGATTAATTGAAGTCATAAGCAATTGTAAACTTATCGTTTTGGTCCAAGCATCTCACCCCTTCGACCCCTTCTTTACTATTTCGCGAACTGCTCTTTTGCTTCCCCGAATGCTGCCTCCTTCAGTTTTCTTTAGAGACAGTCTTTGGAGCTCATCGGTTAGCGTTATTTTGTGTTTCTTGCATTTTTGTTTTGTTTTTTTTTTTTAAGGTTTTTGTGGTTTTTGTTTTATTTTTTGTCGATTTATCGATTTGCAGCAGAAGCTACAGCCTCAGCAATAGCAGTAATTGTTGTTGCAGTTGCACTTGCAACTTATTGTTGTTTGGTTGCAATTGTTTTGGTGTTGGCGTTGTTTAATTTGTTTCTAGTATATTTGATTGTGGCACACTTTACGCAATTATTTGATTGCGTTTCTATTAAGTACCGATAGAGTTCAAGAGTTCAACAATCAGTAGCCAATGTCTGCTCATTTATTTCATTCGGTTCGAGGTTAAATTCCATTACTGAATCAATGGACCATTTTAGTTCATTTAATCAAAATGAAATTACAAAATAATCAGTAAAAAACAAAAAATATAAAAACGCGATAAAAAATACTCTAAAATATAAAATATTAGATCGACTATACAATACTCTAATTGGACTTATTTTAAATATAAAGAGTAATAGTTTAATTTCGTAATAAATTATTTTATATAAAAAAGTTATATTTTCTTACAAAGGATAAAGAAATTCAAGATTTGTAGGTTGAAAAACTGAAAATAGAATAAATTAAAAATTCGAAAATTATGCTCAAAATTTGATAAAAAGGTTGAAAATTATAATTTCTAATTAAATTCTTGTAAGTTTCTCAAAGAAAAATGAATTTTTATTCAAACGTATTTCATCTTGAAGTTGCATTATAATGCAAAATAGTAAGTTGTCTGATATATTATTATATTTTGGGGAATAAGATACTATATATGTATATACTATATTATCTTTGTATTCACTAAAAAAGTTGCAAGGGAAAAGTTTTTAATCGCTCAACGCTTGCCACAATTATCCAATGTGGCACGCACAAGTGGCAAGTGGCTGAATAATTAAAGTCGAAAAGCATATGCATATGAGTAGTATGTGGAAAAGCAGGCGCATAACAATAGCAATATGAGTAATAAACTTTTCCTTAAGGAAATATGTATCTACATACTTTGTGGCATGTAGTATGTGAGCTTGCCACGCCGCAGCAATTATGGCGTTTCAGATTGAAAGGAGTGTATGCGTGTGTGGAGCGTGAAGCTAAAGGATAAAAGCCGGATGTCAAAATATGGGTAATAAATGTGCTAAACAGATACGCAGCGCAACAAGATACACTTGTGCACACACACACACACACACTGTTGCATAGCTGATGAGTTAAATGGCAAATGCTAATGGAAATGTGACTGGCGTGTGAGAGAACAGCAGGATGCTATCCAGCATTCGCTCTTTATGGGTTTTTGGAGCCCAACTCTTTGAGTTATCCACTCAGTCAGTCAGCCCCCTAGATTTTCTACACACATACATACATACACACATACATATGCAAATATACAAATGCTAAATGTATTATAGTATGACTGTAAACCACGGTTGAATTTAGTGGTTCCGGAAGTTTTTGGCTGTCATTAGAACAATTTTATTGCCATCTTCAAAGTTTGCTTACGCTCTTTGGCATAAATGAGAGAAGATGACGCGAATTGAAATTCATGGCATTCCCACATGTGTGTGTGTGTGTGTTTTACTGTGTATGTTTTATATTACATTTATGTATATGATACACACACACCACTCTAAAGCAGCAACTTGGCATCAGCTTGTAAGCCTCCAAGCGTATATCTTTCAACTGATGGCGTCATGGGCATGCTTATGTCGCCTAAAAGGCGTGTAAATACTATATATATGAATAGCATATTACTTCATCCTTATACTCCGCAAAAGAATATAAATAAAACATATGTTTCTTTGTTTATTCATCATGTTGCCAAATTGCAGACAAAACAATTAAAATGTTTTACAGATTTTAATTGAAAATTAATTGTTATTTGTTTTTGTATTTGTTTTGTGATTTTAATTAAATTTTTAACTAAACTAATCACAAAATAGAAACTTAAGAATACTAGGATTCTATTAATTTAGATTCCTTTACAAATGTATCTTAATTACAATATTTGTCTAACAAACTGATCTATCGAGATATAAACTGTCCTGAGTTGCTTGTCTCGTTCCTCGTTAGACACATAAATACACACCTTTAGTCATCCAAACTTGTAGATCTAATTACTCCCTTCCGTAAACCATGGACTATTGTGTTACGACTATAACAAGCTATTATTCCATGTAGTTACATGTACTACTTCCTTCTTAATCTATACCTTGCGATTAACTAATTAAAAGCTAATACTCTAATAAATTTTATATTACTTAGTTAATTTTAAACATTTTTTTTTTTAATAAATTAAATTCTTTCAAATTTAACTTCTTTCCTATTTGGCGTCGCTTAAGACTTCTTTTCGTCGCGAATACGTGTCACACATTAAGTGCGCCTCAGTCCGTTGTGCTTGGCATCGTAGCTTGATATCTACGCAAAACATGCCTCGACCCGTGATCTCGTTGGGTCTTTTGAATGTGCGGTCATCCTAAATTCTTCTTTTTAATATATGAAAAATATCATTGTTTATTATAAATATAATATATTATTTATATTTAATCTATTAAAAAAATTATATTTATTTAGAATAAACCAAAATAACTTAAGAACTGAATAATTGAATTGCAATCAAATAATTATTAATAATTTATTACAATCAAAAGAGTTTTTAATTTAATAATATATTTAATTCAATTAAGTCATTCTTTTAAATAATTAATTTAATATTTTTTATTTATTAAAAATAGTTAATTCTTCAAATAAATGTATATAATATCAAATATATA